>BLKR01015049.1:0-57500 GCA_011170035.1 Teleogryllus occipitalis
GACTCTATTGTGGGTCAGGATTTCTATGCTGAGTCCATTTTTACATTCCAGGGTTGTTATCCCTGGGGGATGAGGTATGAATATGAATATGATGATGATGATGATGATGAAGATGAAGGACAATCACAAACATACAAAGACACACACAAGCACAACCATGCCCGAGGTGGGAGTCGAACCGCGATCTTTCGGTCCAAGACTGTCATGGCATTACTGCCTTAGCGATCTCGACTGTTATTCTCATTAATATATATATATATATATATATATATATATAACATTAATATGTATAACCTTTCACCATGGGCAACGCAGTGGCCGACAGACCTTCACTTCGTCACCGAGAACAGCGCGTTTGCGTAGTTATCGGTGCTGACAAACAACACTACCTGAAATAACCGCAGAAATCAATGTGAGAAGTACGACGAACGTATCCGTTAAAACAGTGTGGCGAAATTTCGCTTTAATGAGCTATGCCAGCAGAAAACCCTCTTGAGTGCCTTTGCTAACAGCACGATATCGCCAGCAGCGCCTCTTCGTGGCTCTTGAACTTATCGATTAGACCCTATATAATTGGAAAACTGTGGCTTGGTCAGATGAGTTCCTATTTCAATTGGTAACAGATGATAGTAGGGTTTGAGTATTGCAGAGACCCCACGAAGCTATGGTCCCATGTTGACAACAAGGCACTGTGCAAGCTAGTGGTTGCCACATAGTGGTGTGGGCTGTTTTTACATGGAATGGACTGCGTCCTCTGATCCAACTGAACCGACCATTGACAGGAAATGTTTACGTTCACCTACTTGGGACCATTTGCAGCCATTTAGGGACTTCATTTAGGGACTTCCCAAGCAACGATGGAATTTTTATGGCTGAGTAATCGCCATATCACCGGTTCTATTTCGCGATTGGTTTGAAGAACATTCCGGACAAATGCGAGCGAATGATTTGGCCACACAGATTGTCCGACATGAATCCCATCGAAGATTTATAATATAGAATATAAGAATATAATCGAGAGGACAGTTTGTGCACAAAATCCTGCACCGGTAACACTTTCGTAATTATGGACGACTATAGTTGCAACATGGCTCAATATTTCTGCAGGGGACTTCCAACCAATTGTTGAGTCCATGACACGTCGAGTTGATGCACTTCGCCAGGCAAAAGGTGGTCCGACACGATATTAAATTTCCCATGACTTTGTCAACTCAGTGTGTATCAAAACATAGTCTCAAATTGTACGTACCATTCTGCTGCGTCCTCGGTTCAGCTATTATTTTGATGTCAATTTTACTTTTCCCTATTTCCTTTAATAGCTCTGTTGGTCGTTGCCATGTCTTCGTGGGGATTCCAATTTCTCCAGGTTTTCGTGGGAATTCACATTCCAAATTCCCATTTTCAATCGGTCCGCTATCCCCAATAGTTTGCCCTTTGATCGTTTCCATTGACGTTAGCAAGAAATTCGCGAGGAATTCGCTGCGTGCGATGAGAGAGCTTTTTTCTGTTTACTGAAGCGCGCACTTTCTTCAACTAATTGTCTGATGACTGACGAATCATAACTTTACTTTTACAGCTTCCTGCCGATCTAAGCCTGCTTCTCTCTGCGATCGCTTAGCGCTTTCCTCTCTCTCTCTCTCTCTCTTTCTTTCTCTCTCCATGGTCTAAAATTATCTGCCGTTTTTTGCGAGGCTCAAATACGTCGAAAACCTCGGCTCGCGCGTAAAATTTACCCAAATCATCCGCGTGATTTTTCGAACAACGGCGTTTCAGAAAACCTAAGAGCGCGGGACTCGTAGCGACACGTTTGGCGGTCATTCTCTGGGATTCGCGCACGTCGGTTTGCTTCTAGAATTTTCTGCAGACATTAAATTTTGATTGGTGTGGAAGGTCCTTTATCCGGGAGTTTCCCCGCCAGATTCGGACGTGCCGTGCGGATTTTCACGAGTATTAGCTGAGTGCGTAATGGGCGTGACAGGCATGCATGTCCAGCCGACACCTCTGTGTCAAGTGGGTGGTTGGGAGCGGGGCGCCATCGCTAAGCGAGTTGCCAATTCGATAGCTAATGTGGCGTATAAGGATGTAAATCCGTCTTTTCCAGACATCCTGTCTCTCCGGGGTGACGCGAGGGCGAGGTGGGTTAAGCGGCGTCCGCCCTCTGCGCATGGGCAGTCATTATGCAAATTAAGTGGATACGGTGATATTTTATGTTCCCTCGAAAAACAGGCCCCGACACAACGGCGGTCTGAAGACAAGGGTTGTGGGCAGGGTGATCGAAATCACGACGCGTTAGCAGCCGCGGATCGTTTCTATATTATATGTATTGTTGTGTCTAAAGGGTAGGCGAGATACCAACAACTATAGTAATTTCAGTAAAAATTCTATTTATTACGATAATACTCAGATTTCTTCAAATACAAGAAGTGTCTTCATAGAATTGTTGAGATCCCATGTGTAGCGAGGTCGGTGTGGCTCGGTGACGTCCCGTACGGCGCAGCGTCGTGTGGCTGTCTTGATCCTGGATTCGTACTCTGCGTCGTCAGCTACTGACGGAAACTGCTAGTTCGAGATCCTGCCTCGAACCCTTGGAATGCGTCTCACTCGCCGGACTTCTCGTACTCGCCGAACTCCGTGAACTGCGGCGAACTTCTGGCGAAAAGCTGGCGTACTCTCGACCAACTCTCGGCCAACTCTTGCACTCGGGCTCAGCGCGGTCCGCTTATAAGGCCGAGAAAGTCATACCGCGAGTCTAGGTCCGCAGAGCTCGCTGCCCCGACAGGGAGTAAACTTTCCGCGCTCCGCGGTGGCGAAATGGTGAAGCCCTCCCTGATTGGTTGACAGCATCTTCATCACCGGAATCCCCTGTACTTTCTTCACCGTCGTGAATTGAAAGGATTATGAAAACATTGTTCGGAAAATTCTTATTTGGATCCACACTCTCCAGTTCTTCTAAACTTTGCGCAATTAAATTGTTTCGTTCCTGAAGTTATTTAAAAAAATTATGACTAGTGTTCACATGGTCATTAATGACCCACGCATAAATGTATCTTTTATTAATACATTTTTCATATTAATTTTAGAACGTACACTCTTAAACAAGAAAGTGTTGCACCCAGAAGGACGTGTGTAAATGGAGTGCAATGTGAGTTGGAGGAAGAGGGTATCGAGGATGTGAAATGATTACACTTTCAGCTCACAGAGCATAATATTTATTGCACAATGCATTGAAAAATGCGATTCTCAATAGGGCGTGCGACATCCTCTATTTCGCAAACAGTGAGCACCGCGTCGCGGCAGCGTCTCGTAAAGGTGTTGGATGGCATCCTTCGATATCTCGTACCAGGCTTCTTAAATGAACGCACACAGTTTCCGAATATTGAGCGGGCGAAGAGTGTTCTGTAGGGAGTGTCCCATTGCATCCCACATATGCTCGATAGGGAAGAGATCTGGGAATGCCGTGGGCCATGGAATGTTGCAAGTGACTTACAGGCACTCCCTAGCGATGTCATCTGTTTGCGGTCGGGGGTTGTCCTGCTGGAGTATTTTCCCAGGGAGTGAGTCCGAGCAACTGACCGCAATATCTCCTCCAGCTAGCGGCGTGCTGTTAAGGACCTTCGAGGAGTCACCAGAGGTGAATTGACGTTATACGCAATGGCACTCCACACCAGGTCTTCGAGCCGTTTGACGTTCGACAACAAACCATGGAATTTCACGTTCATTAGGGTGCCTTCACATATGGATTCTCCGGTCATCGCCGCCCAAGCACAAGCAAGATTCATCGCTGAACACCACGCACTGCGAGTCTGAGTCCATCCATGCCTCCCGGATGCGACACCTTGCCAAACTTTGCTGCTGTTGAAGAATCGTTAACGGGAGGCGTGTGCACGGCCGGCGTGAGGGTAATCGCACGTCATGGAGACGTCTGGCAATGGGGCAGGGGGACTCGGAACGTCTCATTGTGGGTTGCTCTGCGCGCTCAAGGTCCGCCAGCGACAATGTTGGCTCAGTCACAGCATGTCGAACAATCCTCCTGTTCTTCCTTGATGTGGTCTGCCAGGGCCTTCCAGACTCTTCCTGTCGATGGGGCGCGCGTTCTTGTTGCCACTGCTGCCAACATGGTGACCGTGGTCACATCTGCACGATCCAAATGCTGCGCAATGCGTCGAAATGACCAACCGGCTTGATGGAGTCCCACGATGCGGCCGCTGTCGAACGCATCCAGCGGCTGATAGATCTTCCGCGTCCGCGGCACATTCAATATCTCACGATGCTCAGTCGCTTCCTTCGAGGTGCGACTCTTTTTTGTCTAAGAGTGTATTATTACATCGAATAGACATATACTTTATCATTATTTCACATCAGAAAATATTAGCAAAAAACTGACGCTATTGCTTACGAATAACATTTATCTTCCATGGTGAGTGCATTTTTTGTAGCTAGAGATTCACGAACGATATTCACTGGTGCATTGGATCTGTGAAGCTTTTAATTATGAACAGAAGATTGTCTAATTGTTAACAGAATTCGTAGAAGGCTCAGAAATGGAATGTTCGTTTTTCTTTAGCGGCTGTAATCACATTATTGCATTAGGTCGTTAAAAACCCCGTGGGAACAAATGGATAAATGTGACATACTTCCATACATTTCTCGTACCCTCCTATCTTCTTTGGTTCTGGCCTTACACACTGTTTGTGTGTGCCTGATTTTCTCGCATTTGAAACCCTTCACGTTCAGGAACCTGCACTTCTTTCTATCGTGCGATTCAAAGCACCTTCGTCACTACTTCAGTCTGCTACTCTCCATACTATCACCTGCTTTACTGCATGTTTCGCTGTCCCTAGCACTGGGTCGCTGTGCATATTCTGTATATTTCTGAACTTGCATTACGGTCTGACCCGACTCGACCTGTGTGCTGTTTACGTAGTGACCCTATGAATCGACGCCTAGTTATGTACTTCATCTAATAATGGATCTCCGTAAAGCTTCATACCCGACTCTTTCATCTGTTGTGTGTACCACTATCATATCCCTCACAAGTCTCTCCACATATGATTGTCCACATTCGCATTTGAAACCGTAGTGTCTGGCTAAATATTTCAGATGAACTTCCCATTCAGCGTGCAATTGCCCGGGCTGATATTTTTTCTGATAAAAATTATACCGGGTAGTTATTACGTGAAGCTCCGTCTTATAAAACTCTCTATGATTTCACTGAACATTAAATACTCTATCGCTTCATATGGGCTCAGCTTCTGCAACAACTCGCTACTAGAAATGCTTAAGGCAGGTATGTCAAGGTCACGGACAAGGTAACCAGCTGACTAGAATTCGCAGCAACTGCGTCCAGAGAAACTGGCGGGAGGTTTAAAAGTAAGGGTTGTACACATTTTACGGGTTGGCAATATCCTCAGATTCACTGTACTCTCATCACTGGATTCCCGCTCCATGACAGTCTTTTGGAGAAGTCACTTGACACTTGTTGCCTTAAATTAAGTGATATAAATTTTCATTTATAATTATACAAATTAAATAAAGCACTAAAATTTGAACTTATCAGTTGCAAATAAAATTACATACTTTGAATCGAAGGATCTTGATTTCGTAATTAAGCTTATTTAATAGTTCAATATTGATATTAACTTTCTACGTTTATGTTAGGAAAAAAGATTATTGTCCCTTAAAAGAGCTGTCCTCACATAAGAGTGATATAATAAATCTAAGATGAGCTTTTAGGCTACAAGCACACTTGTTCATTTACTTCACATTATCAAGCAATAATATGTAGCACTACATACAAATAACAAAATCATTTAATAAAACAACACAAAACAAAAACTTGGCATTCAAACATTTTTTTCTACCTCTTGGCAAAATTATTATGCAAGGCAAAAATTTAAAAGAAAATTAAACATGAAATAAAATAATGAGTAATAAAGTGTACAAACAAAATTAAAGTATCGGTTGATTCAAAACATTGGGCAAACATGCTTTCGTTCAAAGCTACGATGCGTCGTAATATTTCAAGCGTGCTTCGCGCTTGCCATCCCCGCTACAGCTTGGATTTGTTCACCCCTTTGGAGGGGAAATGACAGCGAAGTAAGGGGAATTGCCCGTGCCTGCAGGAGCGCCAGGCTTCCCTGGCGCGCAAGAAGCTCGTGCGGGCGCAGTTTTGCCTGGCTTAAGGAAAATCACGCTGGCTGGCATCGTCCGTTACCTCGTGGCAGACGAGGTGTTGCTGCAACCTCGTTGCGTACGAGTACGGGTTCTCTTTGCGCTCATCAAAACTCTGGAACGGAATTGCCTGGAAGAATGGTGTTGTCTGTTGCTGGGCGAAGGCGCGGCCGTGGTCGCGAGCGCTTGCAGCAAAGACGTATGTTGTTCCTGCTGCCGTTGCTTTTGTTCCTCCTGTCGCTGCAACATTGCGGCGTATTGTTCTTTCTGTCGTTATTGCTGTTCATCCTGCCGCTGAAACAAACGCACTACTACATTCATAAGCTGCTGCGACGCCATTTTGCCTACAGTTTTCGTCGTTGTCAGTAAACATTGTTGTATACTAGATAAAAGAAAGGAACCAAAATTCCAGAATAACAACTTTATTTTCCACAAAAAGTTAAGAATGAACCGTAACGTAGCCAAAAGTTACAAAATCCTGGAGAGCAGGGTTGTAGAAGAGTCGTCGAATATACAATCAACCGAAAGTCAAATATAATAACCGATTTATAGTTTCAACAGCGTACAGTGGCGCTCACAATTAAACATACACCGTTACGGTATACCTTAAATGTTACTAATAATTCTTCTCATATGAACAATTCTGGAGATAAAAAAGTAATTTTGATATTTGAAGATTCCTGGAAGGACGAGTGCAATTTGAAAACAGAAAATGCTTTATTAGATGTAAAATTAAATATTTTATGTTACCTACAAATAATCATAGCACAGAAATGAACATGCATCATTAGAAGCGCGCTTTAAAACGTTGCCCGTTGGAATGTTTCAAATTGTAATGACAAGCAGATCTGTCGATTGTTAAATTTGCGGAGAGTAACGGATATGAAAATGATCCCGAGAAGGGAAACGACGGTGGAAAACGAAGTCTTATGTGAATTTAGAATTATGGGAAGATCGCTATTAGATATTGTGAAGACAGTGGGAAGATCTCACACAACTATTCAGTGTATATTATACTGCGTTCGAGATTAAGAATGAATTACAAGACCTTATGGGCTTTTCCGGTAAATGAAAACACCCCCCTCTTTTTATGATTTCAAAACTGTTTTAAATCCTTACTAACATAATTTTTCATAACAACAATTACATTAGTACCTAGAATACATTATATAGAACTGACTAATTTTTGCAGCAAGAGATGTGTTTGGCTGTTGGATTAGCTCCAGCTGTAGTGCCACGTGCTTCGATTGCCGTATCGAACTGCTCTCAGAAAGTTCGCGTTCCGATTGTTTACCTGAGTTTGTTCGCCTGTGTTTAGCGGTGTTTTATTTTTGAGAATTATGATTCTTGTACGTCAAAGTTAAATGTAATTTCGTTTACTTTCCTTCATTTTGGTTTTTAGGTTGTGGTTAATTTATTAATTTACAATTTTTTAAAATTTAATTTCTCTTTCTTCCCAAACTTAATTTAGAATGTATGATTCACCAACCGAAAAGCGCAAGAGTGATAAAGTGCTCCATATTGTGAAAAAAGGTTATTAATGTTTATAATTATTCATCTAATTATATTTTTTCGACACATTCCAAACATTGTGCAGCGCAACGCCGACACCTTCAGGCTGCCATACTTGCGTTTCCCTATTCTTCATAACACTGGCTAACTTCTCAAAACTTTTTAGCTTTGAACTTATCATACGCGGTTTTTCTTGCTGGCTCCCGGCCTTTAGCGCTTCACCCCATTGCGGGATTCTTGCGAGCGCGTAACTTTTAATTCAAATAGTACAGCAGAAAAGCGCCACATTCAGCATCCCTGGCGCCATAAGACACCGTACTTCATTCTTAACTGCGGCCGCATCATAGGGACTATTCAAGAAGGATGCAGATGAATTCAAAAGAGGGGGAGTAGTTGAAAACAGATACTCGACGAACAATATGAAATGCATATTGTCAATCACATCAGCAGGAATCCACGCCAAAGTGTCGTTAAATGATTCCATGAGTGGCTTCAACAACAGGTAAAAATGCATCCACAGAAACTGTTTGAAAGGCACTACGAGATGCAGGCTACAACTGGAGAGTAGCAAAGAAAAAAAGCTACATGTAAGGCAAATCAGCACAGTAGACTGCAGTTCTCGAAATATTATATAAACCACCCTTCTGAGTTCTGAGAAAATGATTTTAGCGATAAAAGTAAATTCAAGGTATTTGAATCAGATGAGGAAGAGTACGTATGGTAGAAGGTGAATTCAGCCTTAGAAGATAAAAATTTACGTACAACTGTAAAACACGGCGAAGGCGTGTCCTTTATGGTATAGAGCTGCATGTTTGTGTCAGGTGTCGAGAATCACTATTTTATTGATTCCACAATTGAAAAATTTGGATATTTATCAATTTTAAAAAGTAATGTAAAACAAAGTTCAGCGCATCTTGGACTGGGGGCGACATATTACTTCCAGCAGGACAACATGCCTATTCACACAGTGTGAAGTTATGGTTGCTATATAATGTACCAAAGCGCCTTGAACCGCCGCCGCCACAATCACCTGATCTCAATCCCATTGAGAACTTGAACTGGAAAGACGTATGCAGAAGCGTAAAGTTTCAAATAAACAAGATCGCAAGAGGCTTCTCGCTGAAGAATGGAAGAAAATCGAGCCTGAATTTACAAAGGAAGCTTATAAGATCAATACCAACAAGACTGGAGTCTAATTATTATTTATTCACTTATTTCAAGATATTTTTGTATGTATGAGTGAATAATGTTTGCATTAATACCTATATTTGTTTTGTACCTCACAAATCTCCAAAAAAATTTTTTCTATGCCAGTTTGTATTTTCTTACATAGAGCATGGTCAATTTTGAGTCACTCTACAGGACCACGTAAAATATACTCACAAATTGAACACAAAATTACCCACAGATTGTACACAAAATTGTGGCTCGTCATACACTACAGAAATATTTTTTTCTAAATGACTTTTAAATTTTCTTTTAAATTTATGAGAGTTTTCTTGCAAATTCTCTTCTTGCCTAGATTGAGGGCCCCAGACCGCTAGGAGCCTCCACTTGACTTGAGCCGACAGTGAGTGGTAGAGCTACATTTTTTACTTTATCGTGTAATACTTACGTAAGAAAGAGAGCCTTATGAAATGCTGCAGAAAATTGATTTCGAGATTTTATCGGAAAACGTTTTGGGAGCCTCGGATGCCGAAAAAAGTATTCTTTAAAACGTCCGTTTGTCTGTCTGTCCACCTTTCTGTCCGTCACTGAACAACACCTAAATCATTCGTAGGATTTTTAACTTTCTCGCCTACTGCTTACGCAGTATAGGGAAAGTATTTTGTAATATTGCGGGGGGGGTGACGGAGATTTCTCGCCAGATAAACTTATTGCTGGACCCTGGTAACGAACAAGTGGACAAATCTTGTTCCGATATGTAATAAATTACTTTCTCTAGGAAGTTGTGTAGTCAGAATCCAAATTTTGTGAGTCCTTGACACCGGAAAATCGATTCACGCCAAAAGTCTTTCTGTCTGTCTGTCCGTCCGCCCGCCCATTTGTGGTCAACACTTGCACCCCAACCGCCGATTTTCAATCCTTTTCAGTCATCTAATCGATTTTCTCTAAACTTGCTCAAAAGCTCTGGAAGTGTTTTTGAAGAAATCTTTTATGTAATGAATTTTCTTTATGACACAGTAGCTGGGAGATTGCATGCCTTACAAACAATAGCGCGCTGACCTCGCTCATCTCGAACGCTTATCGCTTAAATGCAATTACACCTGATTGAGGTACACACCGCCGAACTGTGCGAAATAAAGGAAGGAGTTCAAATGGAGTCACTAGGCTTTAGTTGTTTGAAAATCTTGATTTATTTTTATTTCAAGAATTTATTAGCGGTTTTACGAAGTGAGTGTTTTGCGTTAAAAATAAGGAACAAATTCTCCCACTTCAGTGCATAGATCACTATTAAATTATTATTTATATTTCCTATTTTCTGTAGATATACACTGATGCCGGGTTTCTCAAAATCACCCAAGGCAACAATGGTTTGCACGTTAAGTGGAACAAGAATATATTTTGTTTTTTATATCGGTCAAGTCAGACTTAAGAATTTACGGACTATAATTGCTGTTCCCAATAATGCGGCTTTTTGAATTGTCCGTATATGCTTTTCAGTCAATTCTAACTTCTTTGCGATCTCTTGCCATTCCTTGGTGGCCAATCCATTTGCTGAGACCACTACTGGAAGCACTTCCACTGCGCGCAATCCATACATGTCCTTCAATTCTACAGCCAGGGATTGGTATTTCCTCTTTTTCTCAGCAACAGTTGTTACAAGCCGGTCACCTGTAGGAACCGCAACATCAATGATGCATGATATTTTAGATATTTTATCAAACAGGACAATATCTGGTCTATTTGCTTCCACTGTTCGGTCAGTGAAGATTACACAATCCCACAGAATTCGAGCTCGATCATTGCTGATTACTTGCTCAGGTTTGTACTTATAATATGGTTGTTTACTCTCTACGAGGCCGTATCTTTTGGCAAGGGCTTGGTGGATTACTTTGGCGACGCAGTTGTGTCTCTTAAGGTATTATGTTTGTGCTAATGCGGGGCATCCACAGCAAATATGCTGGATTGACTCGTTAGTGCATTTACATAGGCGACATCGGCTATCAATTTGCTGACCCATGATGATTTTTTATAAGCTCTGGTTTTGACTACTTGGTCTTGAATGGAGAAAAGAAATCCATCCGTCTCACCGAAGAGGTTCCCGGTTCGAAGCCACTCCACAGAGTTTTTCTTATCAATGTTCTTCGAAGTTAAAGTTGCGAAAAATCTACCATGAAGTTCCTTTTTTTGCCAGATATTCACGCGGTCTTGATGCTTCAGGTAATCAAACTCTTTACTTGGTTGTGCCAGACATAATGGGGTCATCTTTCTATCGTGATCACAGATAGCTTTGTGAACAGACGAGTTGATAGAGAGAAAGTACCGACGCAGCTTTTCTTCTTGCTGTCGGCACAGTGCCTCCAAGTTAAGGAGTCCTCTTCCTGCACTAGCACGAGGTAAGTACAGCCTGTGCACTGAACTCTGAGGGTGGTGCAGTCGATGCCTTGTAAGTGTAGTTCTTATTTTCCTGTCGAAAGTCTGCAAGGATGTTTCTTACTATTTTATTACACCAAATGTGTAAGTTGCTATGGGAATAGCCCAAGTATTAATAGCAGATATTTTGCTTCTTGAATTGATCCACGTTTTGCAGATTTTATTTACTCTCGATAGCACGTTCTGTACAATTTTGTTCCTAACATCTGAATCAAAAATTCCCAGCAATTGCAGCATTCCCAGATATTTGTAGGAGTCTTCAGTGCCGATATTTTTAATAATTGTGTCACCAGATATTTGCATATTTTTTTCATTTTGGACTTGCCCGCGGACAACATGAAGGGTAGCGCATTTTTCAATCCCAATTTCTAAACAAACTGCATCGCTGAAACTCTTGACAAGTTCGAGCTCGTTTTGTAAGTGATCTCTATTAGAAGCATATAGTTTGAGATCATCCATGTAGAGCTGGTGCGAGATACGAACATCAGGGTTTTTCTTCAATAAGTACCCATATCCTGATTGCCTGAGCATTCTGCTCAAAGAGGTGAGTGCTATGCAAAACCATGGCGGGCTTAGGCTGTCCCCTTGAAAGATTCCACGACGAATTGCAATATCTTCCGTCACGTAACAGCAGGTTCCCTTCTTAATTTGCAAATGAATTTTCCATTCTGACATGCAGTTCTTCAAGAAAACTATCTGTCTTCGATCGATTTTATACAATTCGAGTACTCTTAGAAGCCATGAGTAAGGTACCGAATCAAAGGCATTTTTGTAATCTATCCAGCCCACAGAAAGATTGCGCTGGTTCTTTCGTACTTGCTGCGTAATTACACTATCAATCAATAATAACTCCTTGTATCCCATACTTCCCTTGCGACACCCACTCTGTTCAGGAGCCAAAATGTGCTGGTCGACTAAATGACTGTACATTCTTGAAGAGATTATGGAAGTCATAATTTTATATAGTGTTGGGAGGCAAGTGATCGGTCGATAATTTTTTGGCTGGGATCTATCACCAGCTTTGGGCAACATATACGTTCTGCCTGTCAACAGGTACTTTGGGAAAATAGTTGGATTATTATTATTATTATTATTATTATTATTATTATTATTATTATTATTATTATATATTTCATACGTATATTTCTCAGTAAGCATTGATAATCATTAATCTATTCATACGACTTAGACTCTGGCAAATACAACTGGTTATGACAGATCTGAGGAAAGACGGAGAAGAAATTCATCTTTGTCCGTCGTTCAATTTAAGAATTTTCGCACAATAAGACAAGTCTGCAGGATTAAAACTTTCTGGATGGTTATGCAGATTCGTTTTGATAATCCTATTTTTTGAAAGACCTGAAGCAAATCGATCCGTCAACACTCCTGTGGATGAGATGATTATTGGCACTATTTTAACCATACTCAGTTGCCAAATACGTTGGATTTCTGCTGCCAAATTCTGGTATTAAGAAATCTTCTCTGATTCTGTCTTATTTAGATAGTTTGTTAGTGGACAGCCTATATTTATGATTGTTGCATACTTTTCTATTTTATTGATAACTATGTCCGGGCGATTATAATCCAATTTTATCCGTGACAATAGGCCTATCCCAGTAGAATACTATTTATTATTATTATTATTATTATTATTATTATTATTATTATTATTATTATTATTATTATTATTTTATGTCTTTCGTCTAGCGAGGTGTTCTATAGCAGCCACCGGGACCATTTGAGAACCAAGGTGCCTGGTTCGCTTGCAAACTCGGGCGGTACAGCGCCCAAGAGAACAGCCTTTTGCATTGTCTGAATGTGTCAGTTTTTAACGCTAAGCTTTGCTGACGAAGTTTGTTTTGAAGAAATCAGTTCATTTGCAGAGATAACCACAGAGACTACATACTCAGATACCAACCGCTACATGTCGCTCAGTTCAAGATCTGATATTTCCGCTTCTTCTCGGCAATGGAGGCAGTTATATTTCGAGCTAAAGGAATAGCTATGTTGACAATTATCCCTTTCCGTGAAAATTTGGCGACGCACATTATGTCTGATCTGTTTGCCTCTGTCATCATGTTTGGTGATACCTGGTTTCTCAAAGTTTGCTTGATTCATGTTCAATGGAATAAAATTCTTGTCCGTGGCACAAATTACCCCACGCACAACCGTCGGATTTTGAAAGAAGTTTTTTTCCATTTCAAAGAGTTTTACACATTTTTGTAACTTTTTGCAAGATTCTATTCTGATCCTCATCATTGCTTCACTTCACTGTTCAAAAGTTAATGCAAGCCTAAATATTTATAGGTATTACCTCGTCCAAGTTCTTGGATATTTGCGCCACACATAAGAATGAGTTATTATTACATTAATAATAATTTTATTATTATTTCAGTTATTATTTTTACCATTTTTTTGCATAAAAATAGTCGGACAAAATAATATAAAATGTCTTTGTTACCTTTGAGATGCATCAAAGAAACAGTATTTTGAACCTTTACACTTTCGTACACTATCAGTTTGAAACATCATAAATAATATAAATAAATATTCTTCTTTGGTCCTGATCTTTCAAAGACGGAAGTTAAGTGACCTATCTAGATGGCTTCACAGTATTATCATCGTAATGGGTTTTCTTGAACATCATCAGTGTAGTTATAAGGAATGAAGTGATAGGTGATGATGAGGGTTGAAAGGACTAGGATGATGGTGGGAAGTGGTAGATGGGAGGTGTTTTGAACCATTGGTTTTCAGTGGGAATAAGATGGTGGGATTTTTGAACCATCCCAACATTCGCCTTATGACCGAGGGAAACAAAGACAAAACCTCGATCAGGATGGCCGGCCCAGGGATCGACCACGGACGTCTCGGCTGCCATCCCAGCGCGCTACGCACTGAACCACTTCGCTCGGCAAATGAACATTAATAACGTATCAAAAAGCAATACACACCACAAACTTGCAAATTGGTAGGGAAAAAAAGAAAGTAAATTCAGCGCACCTAAAATATAATGTTATTGACCAATAAACTGGTTTTGAATTCATTGATTGTTAATGAATTCGGGCACATCAATTGCTAAGGTAATTAGTCCCGTAAGTGTGGTGAATTTCTTTTCCTCGGGAGGTGGCTGTGGTCTTTCCCCTCTGAATGAGATTGGCGCCGACCTACCGTCGGCTAACGGGGTTTTGCCAAACTAGGTATCTCCCACCAGCGGGGCACCGCCCCAGCCGGGACAAGTTCTAAGCACCCCGACCGGTCATGCGGCATAGGTGGTAGAGTAGTGAATGTCAGTGTGTAAGTACGGGAAGAGGATAGCATAAGAAAGAGGAAGGAAAGATCGCGCGCGGTCCGTGACCTGTTTGTTGGGATACTGCTCCGTTATTCGCCTGGTGTTGATAGGAGAAATCACGGAACACTACCGATCAAAAGCAGTCGGCCGCTAGAATTCTACACATAGCGACTGAATTTAACATAACTGACAAGCTAGTGGCGAAAATCCTGCCACTGTGGTGGACCGTCCACGACGTCGTGGATTCGAGTCCAGACGGTGCACCGTCTGGACTGGACCCCAGGACCTCCCGGGAAGAGACACTGCAGTGACAAGCAAGGTCAGTTCTGCTGTTGGTTTTCAAGAGCCCAGGCGGCATGAGGAGCACGACGCACCCTCTTACGCGGCTCTACGAGCTAGGTCTGTGGAAACCTGCGATTCAAAATGTTTCGCGTGGCAGTAACCGATAATTTTCGGGACGTATTTTAAAATACTTCCAATGCACACGAACAGCTGAAATTTTATTTGTGCATTCTCCTTCCTCTCTCTCTCCCCCTCTCTCTCTCTCTCTCTCTCTCTCTCTCTCTCTCTCTATATATATATATATATATATATATATATATATATATATATACATAGTTTTTTCGAAATATGTGCAGCTTTCGTTATTTTGAAGAAAAAAGTTTCTGACATGTTTATGTGAACAAAGTACAGTTCGAATGCGGACAATACCAAGGTAGTTCTTTTTCACAACATAATTTCCGTAGTAGAGCAAAGTACGCTTATAAATGTGGAGTAAGTCAAATTATCATTCAAATATGTTAACTTTTTATGAGCAATTAGAAACCTCAGAAAATAAATACGGAGGAATTTCAACATGGATTTAGAAAACCAAACTCTACAGAAACTGCAATATTTTATTTTCTTAAAGAAGTTGTTTCATCAATGTATCAAAATGAAACATCTTTTTGAAAATTTGAGATCTTTTAAAAACATTTGACGTCATTGATAATAGCATTTTATTTCCAAATTTATCTTCCAAATTTATCTCAAGGAATTCGTGTATTACTGTAGATTGGTTAATTCGTTCCTTAAACAACGATATCAGAGAGTTGAAATACCGTACTGGAATGATGGGACATTGTATACATAGCTTTCCGATACCGTCCCGCAGGGTTCGATTTTAAGCCCTGTTCTCTTCCTAAAATACGTAAACGATATGCCCTCAAGGCGATTCGGGACGGAAGAACAGTTCTCTTTGCTGATGACACGAATACTTTTAGCAATAAAGAAAATAGAAATAGTACAATTGGCAATTGATCAAATTATAATTAACAAAACTACTACTCGATATGAAGTTGAAACTAAAGAATTAGGTTACAGTAAGCAGGATGCACAAATTCTTACCATTATAAGAAATGCGATCACTGACGCAATAAATAATACACGTATGACTAGATTGTTTACTAAAAGTAAAATAAAATTATTCATTGATTACTTGATGCAGGAGTCATGGGAAACGGTTTATAATACTGTTGATACAAACGACAAATATAATTCCTTTTTTTTTCAACTCTTTCATTTCATTTTAACACTTGCTTTCCTCTTAAAAAAAGAAAATTAAATATTTCACGGAAAAGCAATTCTTGGATAACACAAGGGATTAGGACATCTTGTAAAAACAAGCGAATTCTTTCTTTAATTTCTAAACGTCATAACGTATCTCAAGATTTCCTTATCTACTTTAAAAAATACAAAACATTGTTACGAAAAGTCATAAGGCAGGCTAAAATAATGAAAAACGATCAGGATATTTTGAACTCAAATAACAAAACAAAAGCAATGTGGAATATAATAAAAAATACTACCAAATCAACTAGAAACCCCATAGAGAATGTTGTTTTAAAATATAACGATATAAATATGAACGATCCGACAACAGTGGCTAGTCTCTTTAACCAATACTTTTCGAGAATTGCTGCCGATCTCACTAAGGGTCTTCAGGCACAAAATTCAAAAACAGACAGTTCACCCAAAATTTTAAGCACGATGTTCGTTTCCGAAACTTTTTCCTATGAAATTCTCAAAATAATCAGTAAACTAAAAAATAAATATTCGTCCGGTTTAGATGAATTCCCGGATTCTTTGTTAAAGACCTGTGCTTATGCCATTATACACCCGTTAACTCACATATTTAATTCATCGTTATGCACCGGAACGTTTCCAGATATTTTCAAAACAGCTAAAATTAAGCCGCTCTTCAAAAAAGGCAACAAAAATGAAATTCAAAATTATCGGCCCATTTCTCTTCTATCAGTTTTTTCAAAAATATTAGAGAGACTTTTTTACGTACGAATGGAAACCTTTCTCACTAAACACGACGCGCTTTCAGATTGCCAACATGGATTTAGAAAATCAAAATCAACGGAAACAGCTATATTTTCTTTTCTTAAAGATGTCGCCTCATCATTGGATCAAAACGAGGCACCTATTGTATTATTTTTAAATATCTTAAAAGCTTTTGACGTCATTGACCATGACATTTTACTTTCAAAATTACCTGCATATGGAATCCGTGGTATTGCTCTAGATTGGTTATGTTCGTACCTTAAACAACGATCTCAGAGAGTTGAAATACCTTACTGGAATGATGGAACATTACGTATGCACCTTTCCGACTCTTTGCCCATTGCACGTGGAGTTCCTCAAGGATCGATTTTAGGCCCTATTCTGTTCCTACTTTACGTAAACGATATGCCCTCGACGATTCGAAACGGAAGAACGGTTCTCTTTGCGGATGATACGAACATCCTTTGCAATAAAGAAACCGTAAATAGTACAATTTTAGATTTTCAAATTGGTTCCGAAATAACAAATTAATAGTAAACGAAAAGAAAACGGTTTTAATGCAGTTTTTCATTTCAAATAAACAATTCTGTGCTCCATTGAAAATGAACGGTGTCCCATTGACTGATGTTAAGGCAACAAAATTTTTAGGTCTCTCAATTCAGTCAAACGGAACGTCCATTTAAATGAATTGAACACAAAATTAAGTTCATTATGCTACGCGTTCAGAATTCTTGCAAATTCAGTCAGCCTTCATACTGCTCGTTGTGTATATTTCGTGAATGTTCATTCCCGCTTGAGATATGGCATAATATTCTGGGGAAATACATCTTATAGCTCCCAGACTTTTAGATTACAAAAACGAATTGTACGAAAAATAACCAAATCCCACCCATGTGATTTATGTAAGCCTCTCTTCATTAATCTATGAATTTTACCATTACCTTGTCTGTTTATTTACGAATCAGTGGTTTTTGTCAAAAATGACTGGCTTAAGGGCGGGAATATATTTTCAGAAAATGCCGAAGTCTATTACTACTTAGTATAACACTCGACGTAGAAATCATATTCATCAGGTGACAGTATCAACAGCTCATGACAAAAAATTCACATACAATACATGTACATTATTTTACAACACTTTGCCAGATGACATTAAACGATTAAATTCGATAGAAAAGTTTAAATCCCAAGTGAAATCGTTTCTGCTGCATAACTGTTTCTATACAATTAGAAACTATACTGAGCATCACAAGAAAAGTAACATTAATTTTAACAATGATACATAATGCATTATTTACCATTTGGACTGTATAAATGTGTATAAACAACCTGTAACACCTGTTGTACTACAGCCTCCGGGTCAATGACCCTCATCTCGATCAGGTTTTTCGTCCAGTTTCCCTGATCCATTGAGCAAATGCTGAGATGGCCCTTTGTTTTGCTTCTGGACATAAATGTAACTTCATTTTCTGTGCACGTCTTCTAGAATTCAGTGGGAAATACAATTATTCAAATTATCGTTTCCATGTTGTCGCGGCAGGAAGTATTATTCCGAAGGACAACGTGGATAAAAGCCAAAATTTATTGCTTATTTATCCTTGAAAATAGATTTTATTACATGGGAGTTTTTTTTTCTTTCAAAATTTAAGTAGTATATGACTTAGTGTAGGGATCACAGAATTTTGAAAATGTGCACACAATTCACTCTTCCCCATAGCACGTCATACGCAGTTTTAACTGTTTTTTACGTAAAATAAATAAAAAATAAAATAAATAAATACATTATCGTATTTTCAAATTGGTTCCAGAATAACAAATTAATAGTAAACAAAGGAAAAACAGTTTCATTGCAATTTTCCATTTGAAATAAACAATTGCATACACCATTGAAAATAAACAATGTGCAATTGCTTGTGGGATGTAAAAGAAATCTGGCTGGTGGCCGGCAAAATTAAATACTTACCTCCATGAATTTCCCGTCCTAACGAGATCTCGCGTTCTCTCAACCCGGGAGTTCGGATTAGTGATTCCAAAACCCTTGAAATAATAGTAACTGATTACTTATGATAAAAAATAACAATGTCGACCAATGATTAATTTCTTGAAAAATAAAAATTAATGGATTAATTGGAACGAACAACCTTTCTGGCAGGATGGTAAAACTGTGTGCTGTTGAAATAAAAGTGACGTATTTTTCCTAATTTTACCTAATTTTCTAAGTGTTTAATCTTTACTAAATCATTCGCCAGCTTGGTAAAACTCATCCATGCGTTAATTTATCTTGGTGCATATATAATTTTAATTATAAACTATCAACCGGAACACTCAGTCCAAGCCATTAAAAGCACGCATCACCTAATGTTAACACGTAAATATAACAATGCAAATTGTCTAGCGCAGTGATTTAAACTACTGGCACCATAACAGCACATACTTTCTCGCACTATTTCTATCTTTTGCATCGGTTGCGGCATCAATTCATGCACTGCAGTGCTTCTGACCGGGAGGACCTAGATTCGAGTTCTGACGGCGGCAAGATTTTCGATTCTTGCTTCTCAGCCAGGTCGCATTCAGTAGCTGTCTGTAGGAGAATTCTAGCGGGCGGCTGCTCTGATCGGTAGTTTTCCGTGGTTTCTCCGACCAATACCAGGCGAATGCCGGAGCAGTACCCTAACAAACGGGCCACGGACCGCGCGCGATCTTTCCTTCCTCTTCCTTGTCCTATCGTCTCCCCTTATACACACACACTAGCATGTACTACACTACCACATATTCCGGGAGACCGGTCGGGAATTCAGAGCTTGTCCCGGCTGGGGTGGTGCCCCGTTGGTGGGAGAGTCCTGGTTAGGGGAAACCCCGCTAGCCGACAGTAGGTCGGCGCTGGATCTCGCCATTAAGCGGGGGAAGATCCCAGCCATCTCCCGAGGGAAAAATGCTCTACACTTACGGGACTAATCACTGATGACGCGCCCGGAATCACTAACCAACGAACCAATCTATCTTTTGCATTTTCTAAAATTCAGAAACTTCAACGAAAATGAGACCTGCGCCATTTTAACCGTCCTCTATCCGAGGAAAAGAAAGTAAGGAAGAATTTTCAAGTTATTTTGGATTGTGTAAAACACAATACCATACGACTATTTTAAAAGGATCACTATAGACGTGAACCATCTGGCAGTCGCCAATCTCTTCAATCAACACTTTTCGAGAATTGTAGTTGACCTCACATGGACCAGTGAGCAAGAAATAGAAGATATAATTCCTAACAATGAGTTTTCTATTTCATTAATGGTCTCGTAGGACACTTGAATATTGAGCTTACTGATGCAACGACCTCTCCATTGGGGGGGGGGAGGGGACGCTGAAACAAAATTTGAAATTCTATCAACATTGCGCCATTGTCAAACGAACTGGGGGACTACTTCATTCTTAGTAGTTTCTACATACTGAGTCAATTTCCAAACGGTGATTGTCTCAAAACACCCAGCAACATATGAACATATTGCAATCGGGATCTGAAGAGACTCTCCATAGATGGTGACACAATTTCCTATCAATGGTTTCTGAGTGTTTTATGTCTTTACCTTGTTCTCCATACTTTTATTTATGATCACTGCCTTATTTCATTAATATTGCACTGTTCTAAGTTATTCTTTTTATTTAATGATGCCATAAATAATGCCTAATAACTACTCTTATTTTAGATCTTCTAAGGCCCATTAATGGCAAATTTTCCATCTTATCTTCTAAACAGCGTTGTAAAATCACGTTGAATACCACACGTCTGACCATGTTGCCTTGTATTCGATAACGCTCCTTTATTAAAAGCAATTTGGTACATTCATTATTTTTTGCTAATTACCGTGAAATAGCATTAACATTCACATGACATTCACAAAATTTATTAGCTCTGCTGTTTATCGCTGTTGTGGCTACATTTCTGAACGCGATGATCTTCGCTGTAAAATTATTTTTGTGGAATCATTCAAATACGATAGCTTATTTTCATCGCTAAGTGTACGTGAAGTTAGTCTTTTATTAAAATATCTAAAAAACATGACATAATCGTGCAAAAAGTACTCTTTGAGAGGTGACGCCAGAGTGCAAAAATGACTTCTGAACGACCGCAATGTCCGTCCTCACGATACACCATCGCAAATTACCACCGCTACCTATGTGCCCTGTCTACATTCCTTCACATTTGTCGTTACTTCATTTCGGCCGACAGACAGGTTACTTTTGTGTCACAATTACAACCATTACAACCATTATACAACGCAGCTTTCTTTCGGTTTAACGACCCCTGGCGAGTATCGCTATCGCTAATTCGCCCATTTTAATTAAATGAAAGGACAATAGACTTACTGAATGGTTTCAATCGCGTAAACCAAAATTCATCACAATCATAATCCGTTTCAAGAAACTATATCTAATTTTACACAATTCTACTCATCTAACAGTTTCTACTGTCTATATTACTAATTTACAAAACGCACAGAAATTGAAAGAAAATATGAAGTTCCTGGCAAAATGAGAGATGTCGACAGTTTTGTTAGACACCCAGGAACTCAGGAAAAATACCAAACAATGAAATAGTTTCGATTTTGACCGAAAAATTCAACTCTTTGATTCTGTTAATATGCAATTTCTCATACCTGATGTTACGATCATATGCTCTTACTCAGTGCTTACGGCACTGCTGACGTCATGCATCGAGGAAGAAATATTCACGCGTGCTGTTTCAAAATACACAATTTTTGCTGCTCCAGGCCCCATTTTCAGCACTCTCGATAGCAGCAATTTTACAGCTGCAGGCCACTACTTTATTATCAAATAAAATATTTGTAATCAAATAAATAACGGACGGAAATGCAGACAATGATACAATCTTTAGCGTTCTCTCTTGAAGTTTACGAGGGTTAGCGATAACGTTGACATTGACCTCACGTGGCGCGACAGCATGGACTGGTTCTTATCGCCGCTGTACAGATGCGGAAGTAAACTTACTTTATTACTGTTTATAAAAGTGAAAAGAACAAGAATAGTGCAGCAGCATAGATACATAAAATAACTCTGAAGTAGAATAGCACAATAGTGTGGAATACTACATACCATGGGAGTGTGAACTTGTTATTGGCTCTCCTCAGACAAGGGGTGCCTTTTGGGAGCTCCGGGTTTGGGTGGTCTTCTTTATCTGCTTGGTCTGCTTCCATATATGCTTGGGATGCTCATACAATTGTGGAAGCTTTGAATTGCAAGGTTTTCTTGTTGAAGGTATGGCTAATACATATATGCAAGTTAGAGCGTTTGGCAGGCGATAGCCACTGAGGAACATTATTAACTTTGGCACTTTTAGACAGGTTCTAAGGCTGAGAAAGGGTGTTGAATTATTAATGATAGATGAAGGAACTTTGAAGACATAATAGAACAGTTAGCACTTTTTTGTTTTTAAAACGAGTTAGTTTGTACGCATATTGTTCATATTTTCGAAAAGTGGATTATTTATACAAGTTTTCAGATTTGTTAATGGCTGAATAAAAACTTTTTGGTGTGCTTACTACATTTCAGTATACCACTTGTGCTAAATACATTTCTGAAGAACATTAGGTTATTCGAAAATGCCAATTGCATCTAGTATGCTTAAGGAGAATAAAAAATACCCTCGGTAATTTTATTTTTAAACGTTTCCGATTAGGATTATATTTTCTGATGTTGAAGTGGGATAGCTCACAGTGTTGGGTATACTGTAGGGTTTTAAAGACAGGAGAGGGAGAGAGAAATGCACTGTGATGGGGTGAAACCGAATTCTTTGTGGAGCTGAGAGTTGGGTACAACCCAGGTTGCTTTAATGAATTTTCTGAAGAATTTATTTTGAAAGGATTGAATTTTGAGAATATTGGTTTTAGATGCTGCGGTTCAGACTGGAAATGCATAGGTTCTAGTGGCTAGTGCAAGTCTCTGCAAAATATTTGCTCTCCGTGGGAGTCGTCTGTCAAATAATACTCCGAGATATTTGGGTGTGGCGTTTGAGAGAAACCATGCTATGTTGTGGTTTCGGCAGGTGAAATTGGGTGGATGAAGGGATCTTCGAAAAGTGAATACTTTGCCTTGACTCTTGCTTGCCTTTTAATCAATGTGGTATTTTTTAGCCCAGCCATGGAATATGGTGAGATGTTGATCTTCTACTACAGTTTCTAACCCTTTGTTAGAGTAGATTGTTATGTCGTCCGCAAATCTGGCAAGGGACGATGGTGTGATAGCTAAGTCTGCAGTGAAGATGATAAGTAGGGGTGGAGAGAGACTCGAGCCCAGTAGAAGTCCAGCTTTGATGGGACATACTATTGAGAGAGCGCCAGGTAAATGCACTAAAAATGTACATTCACTAAGGAAACCCATTATGCGCGTGAGGTACTGGGGAGTGTCGATGTTGTACAGCTTGAATATATACTGTGTGCCATACTTTTGCGACACTGCTGCTGTGTGTTTGTGGTCAAGGAACCCTTCAATAATGTCATCAGTAAATCGTAATACATGGTGATGCATAGAGGAGTTTCAAAGCCAAACCGATGTGGTAGTATTACTTTTGGTGTGGTGAGGTAAAAGTAAAGTCGTCTAATTTTTCAAATAGTTTGCCCAAATTAGCACACTGATTGGGTGGTAGCTCCAGGGGTCATTTGGTTTTCCTGGTTTGGGATGGGAATGATATGTACACATTTTCATCATAGGGGGAAGTATCACATTTTCAGGGATGCATTGAATATTGGGGTATTGAATACAATTACTTTTAGGGGAAGCGTGTCCGTAAGTACGCTGAGATTTGGTCGCAATCGTTTGATACTTCCGGGGCTGTGAGAGAAAAATATTTAATAATTTCAATGAGAGAGATAACATTCTGGAACTGTTATTGCAGATTTTTTGATTTCTTCTAAAACGAACTTGTCAGGATTGTTGGTGGGGTGTAGATTAAGTAATAAAGGAAAGTACTTTTCTAATACATTTCTGCGTTTTGTGCATGGCGAAAAGCTGTACCTGATGAGATGATGAGTGATGAATGTTGATAAGTGTGTTCAGGAAACGTCGTGTTCCATAAGGAGCGGTCTCATGGAGTTGTTTTTTGTGTTTGGAAGTGTAACTTTCGAGCGTAGAATATGGCTAAGACGCGTTCTCACAATTTTGATGAGTAGGTTCAGATATGATTTTAGAAATGAAAGGTGAATAAACGGCGTTTCTGCCAACGATTTCTTGATATAATTTCAGATGAATCAATTTCTGTAGAATGGGTAGTATGGGTGGAAGTGAAGAGCAGAGTTTTGCTGTGGGGGATGTTAGATCTAAAGTATCTAGTAGGGTGTAAATATCCTCCGATTAAAACGTGGTGCGAATTGGCAGCGATCATCTGGAACGTGGTTATCCAATCGGGAGTTTCATTTCAACTTAATCTTAAGGCGCGTCCACACGATGCGTCTTTTCGTCCAATTTTGCGCATGCGTCCAACGCATGCGTCTAGCGCACGTAGCGCATGCGTTTCGGGCATGCGTCTTTCCTCAAAACGATAGACGCATGCAATAGCGCAAGCACTCCCAGAGCTGACGGGAATCTCGTTCGTCTTTCTCATGTGATTCCTCCAAAGAATGTGTATTTCATAGCGAAATCATCCGGAATACCGAGCCGTACGTGTTCTTTGAGTAGTCTTTCGTAGTCTTCCGAGTTATTGTGTGGTGTCCGTCTGTTTAATTGCAAATTTCGGATTATTTGCAGATTATTCTGTTTTTGTATATTTACAGGGTTGGGCAGTACTTAAATACTTGTATTTGAAATACATATTTAAAATATATTTTGTATTTGAAAGCCAGAATTTCTGAATTTTTGGACATGTATTTTAGAGATGTATTTAAATACATAAAATAAGTGTATTTAAAAAAATAAATACTGTAAATACAGATGTAGATGATACCGGGGAGAATTTCTTTTTCTTTGATTCTGCTGGTGAATGGACCTCACTGAAACAAAAATAAAAGCTCCTTTCAGCACCTGAACTTGAATTCTCTTCTTTTTTAAATGATAAATCTAAATCATAAAAATGCTGGACAATTATCTGTCAATAAAAAGAAGTCTATTCCTTATAACACTAGTTCATGTTTATCAGTGCTAGTACAACAATTGTTTCTCTTTGCGGGTTTTATGCTGTCGCCAACTAGAGGTTTATTGTCTGATGATTTGTTTGAAACCCCGGTCGTTTAGAAAGGAAATTCCATTTATTTGAGTAAGCCATATTTTTGATATTATTTTATATTTGAGTGTTTTGTGAATATGTAAGCGAAAGTGTTTTGTTTTGAAAGTTTTTAGTAACTGTTCAAAAATTTATGACTGACTAGTAATTTATTGGAATTGGCAATTACAATATAATGTTCCAATAAAAAAGTTATAATGCAACATTATTGTATTTACTGTACTTTTAGTAAATACAATATTTTGTATTTTAAATACGTTTGTATTTAGCAATAGAATAATATCAAGAAACATCACCATTGAAATAGTTCGAACAGTGTACTTCGTAAATGTGCACTCTGTTCTCAAATACGGAATAATAATCTGGGATCAAGCACCAGAGGCTGAGCAAACATTTAAAATTCAAAAGAAATCATTGAACAATAAAAAATACAAAAAGAACAGAGTTCTGTCGGCCTCAATTCAAACAACTTAACATACTTCCATTGCCTAGTATATTCATTTACAAAGTTCTCATGTTTGTAAAGAAAAACGTAATAAACAATGACACACATTACACACTTAACTCAAGCTGACACTCGCACAACACAAGACAAGCATGTAACCTCCATGAACCAAAGTGCACAAGCACATTATACCAAAAGGTATAATTCTCTTCATGTCCAATTCTACAACAAATTACCAATACACCTGAAAAACGTAACAGGATTACACAACTTGAAGAATAAACTCAAACACTTCCTTGGGCAAAAACCTTCTTTATAGTGTTCAGAAAAACCTCAATAGCTAATATGTGCAATGTGATTTCAGGTGCTGCAGTAGGACTAGGTGTAGAAATAGAAAAAACCTGGCCAAAACCTGTCTCCTTTTCCTCACCAGTTCAAGATTTAAACATAAAATATATACTCATATTGTTAAATTGTAAGTAGTTGTTACCTTAATTGATATCATGTACTGTTATTATTGTTTTTCAATACATATGTATTTCGCTACATAGTTGAAACTAGTAAAAATAAACACATGATTATTTCTATTTCTAGTGCGGTGTGTTGCAATGACAGCAGAGGAATATTTGGTTCTCCCTAATTTGATTTTTTATTTAATAAGTTATATAGCTGAAACAATTAAATTCAATAGTTTCCATCAAAGTATATTAGCCTTAAAGGCAATCACGTTTAATAGTGTGTTTTCCTTGCTTAAAGTATTGTCTTATCCACATGCGCCTCTCTTTTTTTTTCTTCTTTCGACTTATTGTATTGACTTATAAGCTGCCGAAATTGCCGCGCAAATAGCTGGATCCGTTTTACAGAACAGATCTGAAGCACCGCACAGTGTTGCACTGTGTGAACAGGGAGGCAGGCGCACGTGCGCTCTGTTGAACGTTCGTCTTTCAACTTTGCGCTTGCAATTTTATAGGCCCATTCACAATGCAAACATAAGCATAAGCATGGCGTTAACATAAAAGTTAGGACTACGTCTACAAGTGGACTCATTCACAATGCGTTCGCATAAGCATAACACGTAAGACGTTAACTTAAGGCCCATTCACAATGCAAACATAAGCATAAGCATGGCGTTAACATAAAAGTTAGGACTACGTCTACAAGTGGACTCATTCACAATGCGTTCGCATAAGCATAACACGTAAGACGTTAACTTAAGAGCTTGCAAGCTTCAAGCTTCTGTGCTATGCTTATGTCAGACATAAGGAATGAGCCAATCACAGTTCGTTAACTCAAAATCGAGTATCGAAGTCGATCGTGTCGATTCGTGTGCTGCGTCTCATAGCCAATAGAAACTCTTATTTTGCCTGTGTTTATGTTCGACATTGTGAATACGCCAACTCTTCGCTTGTGTTAATGTCTATGTCTATGTGTTATGCTTATGTTTGTGATTGCATTGCGAATGGGCCTTTAAGAGCTTGCAAGCTTCAAGCTTCTGTGCTATGCTTATGTCAGACATAAGGAATGAGCCAATCACAGTTCGTTAACTCAAAATCGAGTATCGAAGTCGATCGTGTCGATTCGTGTGCTGCGTCTCATAGCCAATAGAAACTCTTATTTTGCCTGTGTTTGTGTTCGACATTGTGAATACGCCAACTCTTCGCTTGTGTTAATGTCTATGTCTATGTGTTATGCTTATGTTTGTGATTGCATTGTGAATGGGCCTTTTTCCCGTGACGCACAGAAAAGACGCATCGTGTGGACGCGCCTTTAGATAACCACGGCCCAACTGCCCAAAGGCAATTCGCCATTCGTTTTAATCGGAGAATAAATCGATTGCATGGATTATCTCGTGTGTGTTTTTGAATAATGGTACTGAGAGGTAAATGTTGCGACAAAGAGCTGATAATGTGGCCAGTTTACCTGTGGGTGTTTTGGGCGAATTTCGCATGGGGATGAATCCAGACGGAAAATGAATGGTCGATGATCTGAATGAAGTGCTATATGTGTTTCGCATGAAAATTATTACTGATGTTTCTAGATACACCGAACTTAACAACGTCGGCATGAACTGATGGACAAGAAGATTAATAAGTCTCATTTTGTCTCTAACAAGTAATATTCTAATCAGAATTTATTCTGCCACTGCAAACTATGTTTCATAATCCATTAACTCATTATGATAATTGGTTCGTTGGAAGTAAATTTGTCGATATCACCTGTAGTCCAGTCAAATAGTACTCAAAAAGGGCAAATAGCGAAAAGTTTTGGTGTATTTGATATTTGGATACTATATGTTTTTTGGGTTGCTGAACACGAATATCAGGTTTGCCAACAAAAATTTTGCCTGGAATCACGTTTTTTTAAGCTAAAAATCCGAGTCATCCAGTAAAAACCGCTAAATGCCATTAATATGTAGATGTCTATGAAACCCAGGTCCTTCGAAACCTACGCGTCTCTAAAGAGACGATCTTCCAAAATATTAATTTTCTTTTTCACGTTGTTAATTACCTACTTTCCTTTTTCCATTTAAAATGTAAATTGATTCACAAACACATTATTTAATTTTTACAAGTTTATTGGATGTAAATTACGTATAGAAGTTAGTGAGTGATGGAGGGTAAGTTGAGTGCCGGTTTCACCGTAGCATACACAGGCATATTTTACACACTAACAGCAATACCATTGATCCTAGAAGAAACCTTTGAATACACAAAATGTAGGTAATTTTATCCTCTTGCATGTCTGGTTAATATTTACGAAAAAATGATAGTTTTTAAGTTATATTTAGATAAATTGGGATAATTCCCGTATTTTTGTTTCACTTATATCACCAAATTTCGCGGTGCTCTCACGACTAAACCGTTAATAGGAGAAAAAAAATCTTAATGCCATTAAATGTGGGAAATATTATCTTCTTTTATTTCATATGGGACCATTAATTGCGAAACATAAATGACTTTTGGGTCATTTAAAAAAGAAACCCAAAAAGGCGTAATTTTTACACATTTTTTGCTTCAAAAACTTGTTTCCGGGCAAAAGTTTTGTTAGCAAACCTGAAATTCGTGTTCAGCGACCCAAAAACATAGGAAACATATCAAAACTACACAAAATCTTTCTCTTATTTTCTACCATTTGACTGGACTATTGACCTATAGAGGATATTTGGTGGTTTGCAGATGAATAATATTTTGACAGATGGTTGTTTTTTGCTGCACATCTACACTTGTATTTTCAAAAGTGGTTTACTAATAATCCGTGGGGGGATGTATTATTTTTGCGTGTACATATATATATATATATATATATATATATATATATATATATATATATATACTGATATGATAATTAGGTAAATACTGTAATTCTTGAGGGACTCAAATGCGTACTTCGATGCGCACTGCATGGATTCACGATAAGCCTTTTCACAATGTACTCATTTTATTAGGTCGTTAGAACAATCAGCGGTGGCATGTGAGCCTGAACACTTGCTGCAGCGTGCGAGAAATTCGCAGTTCTTTCTAGTGTGTCCGAAAGCTTGACATTGCCAATATTGTACCGATCCAGGTCTACGTCGTTTTTCTATTATTGCATTGATTTTTTCTGTTTGTATATTTTCATTGCGACATTTGCTTTACTTTCTCTCCCTTATTTCGTAAGAACAGACTTTATCGTAATGCGCCGGAAACGGCGAATTATTTTCGGGAGAAAATCTCTTATTACCGGGATCTTTCACATACAAAAACGTAGATAAAGCTTGTTCCTATATATAATAAATTATTTTCTTTAACACGTTATGTAGTTAGAATCTATGTTTTTCTGATTGTTTGTTTTTTGTTATTATTTAAGGTCGCATCAACATCTAGGTCATTAGCGGCCACTATTGGCATGAACGTTATGGTAACTGTGAAGATGAAATGATATAATGATGATAAGGGTGAAAGGACGAACACAAATACAACCATGCCAGAGGCGGGACTCGAACCCGCGATCCTTCGGTCCGAGATCACTACGACACTACTGCCTTAGCGATGATCCCTGAATCGGCAATCTATGTTTTGTAGGTCATTAATACCATAAAATCGTCTGACGGTAAAAGGTTGTCAATTTTGATCTGTCCGTCTAAGGTCAACGGTAGCGACTAAACAGTTCAGCCAACTTTCTCCAAAATTGATATTCCTCAATCGATATGAACGAACTCGAAAGAACTTTACATGAAGCCTTTTGAGAATACATGAACCCTCCAAACATTTTCCAAATTTTCTCAAAAATGGCTTCTAATTTTTTGGTTAAATTTTGTTGCCGGTTAGCGTAAAAGGCGCTTAAGAGAACGGTACAGATTTCATGTTCGTTGAAATCCCCAATTTTTCGAAAATTGGAACAGTTCAATTTTTTGGCGTCTTACTACAAATACTAAATTGAAGATGGAGACTTTTTCTTAATGAAATCTGTTCTTTAAAGATAGATCTTGAAATTTCCAGATCTATCTTTAAAGAAAGTGGTGCTACTCTCACTTCCGGGTAACTCGGTATTTCGAAACTTGCAAAATTTTAAAATTTCAAAACTATAAATTTGAACATAAAGATATTTGATATAGACAATATCTCTTTTAAAGAATCAGCTCTTTAAAAAGCCATGTAAAATTTTTAGAAAAAAAGTCGTTTTCACGTAATTTCTGCTTGAAATTACACACAATTCAGAACAATTCAATTTATAAAAAACACATTTTCTCAAAAACACTTCAATTTTTTCTTTATTTCTTTCGCGGATAAAAAAGGGACGCTTAAAACAATGGCTCAGGTCTAATTTTCGTCAAGTTGAATTTTCGAAAATTGCAAAAGAATTTCTCAGTGTATGGCTTTCTTCTATTCTGTTCTCCAAGTGCTCCCTCTACGGCTTCAAAAACATTTTATTTTAAGTGTTCATAAATTCGCTAAGGACCCCCTTCATTTTCGAAATCCCTTAGAACAGATTTCATTACGAAAAAATATATATCCGCAATATTGTAGTTGTAGGAATACGCCGATTTTTTTTTAACTTTTGCATTTTTCAAAATTCCAGACATTTCAATGAAAATTCTAACTTACGACATATTTATAAGCTATTTACTTTAGCTATATCCGAGAAAATATCAGAAATGAAGACATTTTTAGAAAAGTTTGAAAATGTCGTAAAGTACCCCCGAAAATCAAAATATCTGTCCCAAATACTTTGTATTGTTTACTTAGTATTCCGATAAAATGACTGACGTACGTTTTTGAAGGGGGAAAATATTGTTTTGTGTTATCAGGGGCCCCAAAACGTATATTTCTGTCAAAATACCAATATCACTATTTTTAGAGCATTACAGTACTTTCTCTATACTACATACTTTGGAAAGTAAAAACTGATGGACATTGATTTCAGTTTTTTGCAAAGTGTGCCCTTTTATCTTTGGGAGCAATGGGTGCCATTGTACAAACATGCAACCCAATGAGTAGCATTTTCTGGAACATTCTCTTCGAAGTGGTACACGTCTGGGACGAGCGATATTTTGCGGAACTTTCGGGTTAAAGTTCAACAAACGCAACGTCACTCACACTTTCCACGCCTAAAGGTGAGACTCTCAGCGACCTGTGATCTCAGAAGCTGTCGCGCACTTCCCGCAACTGACGAGGAAACTGACAGAATAATTGAATTTCTGACAGTAATAACTATTCTATCCACTTGTTTAGCAAGTTCAATGATGCTGTTGTTTTTCAAGAAACCTACTTCCGGCATACGCGGCAGCACGCGCCGCTCTTTCGTAGCGTTCAGTACTAGGGTTATACAAAGCGGCGATTCAAGACGTTCCTCGCGGCGACAACGGATGATATTCGTAAGTAAAAAAAAACTTACAGCGCATATGTTCAGCTGAAATTTAGCGTCTGCGCTTCCCTTCGTATGTACATTTGGGTAAATGTAATTCAGGGCAGGTTTTCATATCTCGCTGCTGACCGTTCCCTTGTGGAGTATCTGGGGCAGCGCGGCCGGAGGTTAATTCAGACTGCGAGCTTCCGGCCGCGACTTCACCTCGGACACCACGGGTCGTCAGAACGCAATTATGCGTTGTGTGAGGAAACAATATGCCAATCCTTGAAGTAAAAACGATTTCTGAAACTTTATCGAATATTTCTCACATAACAAATTGGAAGAAAATTAGTATATTTTAAAGTGGTTTTGCGGTAGTTTAACGTCAGCTTAATATTTTTAAAGTATGGAATACTAGTTTGATCCGTACGAATATTCCAAACTTGGTCATTTTTGTTTTTATTTTACTTTTTACTGAAAATAGCTTCATACTCGGAACGATTCTAACAAAATTTTCATATGGAGAAGGGGAATCCTCCAAAATGTAATAGAGTGAGCAAACAAGAATCATTTTGTAGATTACGGCATAAGAAACATAACTGTGGTTCAAGACACGAAAGCCTGATTTTGCGGCCCCAGGACGCTAAGTTCCCGCGTTATGCAGGATGGTAACTTGCCTGCGCGTGCTGCAGCATAATGTTGGTGGCGATTTGCATATGCATCTGTACTTTTCCCTGTATCATAATCTACGAACAACTTTTCTTTCGTTTTAAATGTTTGGTGAAGGTGTGGCGTAATTCCCTCTCCGGCAGAAATCCACTTATGAGTTTATGGATCGAAGATTTCCTATAATAAATGATACAATGTCGTCAACTTTCCTCAGCGCAAAGGGGACAGTACAAAATATATGAAACAATAGGTAATAAAAATCGGTATATTGTTAGGGTTGCAACAATTCGTCATATTCACAAAAATATGTAAGACTACAATAAGAATCCGGACACTACTTACAACCTGATTCTCTGTCAGCTATTAAAAGCGGACATGACTACAATTGTCCAAAGCGCAATTTTTGTCATAAACGGTATCAAAGTTGCTTGGTACAACTCATAAGTGAAACGAGAGTTATTGCTGTTTCATCATTTTAATTATATTTTGATTGTTGCAGTAGAGCAATGGTCTCCATCCTCTTTTAACTAAAAAGCAATTTCCTTTTCGATGATACTCTAGCGGATTTATTAATAACAAAATATCATGAAATTTATATAACACAAATATATCATAATTATACTGCAAAACTGTAGGGATTACGTAATATGTGTATGTTTACACATGTGCCTACATGTGTATGTTTTAGACCTATATTTTGTCTTCTACTTTGCAATGTTAATGAACAATATAATGGATCTTACCTCTTCTTGACCGAGACTGAGGTAATGAATGAGAGTTGTATCAGGTCAGAACATTACATTTACTTAACAAGATAGTTAACGATTCCACATTGAATTACATTTTATTGTTAAATATGCAAATATGATATTATTCAATTACAGTAGCATTTCAACGAAACCTTAATTTATGATAGACTTTCAAACTTTGTATTCGCTCTCTTGAAAAATTTATAAATGTCAGCTTTTACCAAGTGACTAAAGAAATAATTCTTACATAGAAATTATTATAAATACCAATAATAAGAGAAAGAGATATTAAGCATTATTAGATTTGCATTATTTTTATATTTAATTATCTTTGCAAATTAATTGTAATCTATTTTAGTTGCATTTCTATAAAACTTAGTTCATAAAGCAGATTACACTTGAATCTGTCAGAATTAATATATTGCACTAGCAGAATTACAAGAAAACTGAACGTTAAGTGATGGGCGAATCCAGGGAAGATTCTCGGAGTAGAACTCTTTTGGAAAATTAAAATTTCAATGGTACAAGTAATACTTCTGTGCTGTTTGGTCAGAGCATGATAACTCCAAAGATATATTCGGTGCACCTCTGACCATTCCACCCCATCGCATTTTTGAACTATTGAACACTAAATTGGAAGTTCTGTTTCTTGAAGTTTGTTTTCCTGAAGTTATTTGAACATTATCAAGTTCAACTAAAATTGCGTTTCGAGATTATGAAATGTTTAGAAGTGACTTGAAGCGGACCACAGTAGGTGCAGCACTTATACTCTTCAACAATGCCAGAAACTATAAAGTAACAGGGCGCGCTATTAAGGAAGAAATAGCTGACCTGGGCATTTTCAAAAAAAAAAAATCAAATGGCAAAAAATGAACATAAACAAGTGACTATTGCCCACCAATGGAATAAAAGTGAAATTATAATATCTAGATGTGTGCCCAACCAATGGCCCGAAACGAAGAGTCAGGGATTGCCCAGGACAAGTGCGGCTTGGAATAAGATTAAGTCGTCTAATTTTTTTAGAAAGCCATTAATTTAATTTTCGTGCAATTAGCAATTCATTCTAAATTGTGACATATGTTTTCACGGTGACTGGTATTGGCAGAGTCAGCTTAAACGTAAGACCGCTCACAATTAATAACTCGAAAACTCGAAGAGCAATTAAATTAAAATTACGCAATTCATGAGCAAATTAATAGTTTTAAATCGTGGTATACGTGATATTCTGGCCACCTCTTGTGGCTGAGTCAGTTGAAGGGTGCTGATTCGCCCTCATGCCTGGTGCCAAGCGCGTTTCTCGGGTACATCGACCGTGTGGAGTGACCGGGATCTTTGTACTCTTCCATGAGCATTGTGTCAGCCGTAAATGCGGTCTAGGAGAGCGTGGCCTTGACTTGTCTGACGGACACGATCGCTGTGATTCACGCTTTGCCTGCACGCTACGATTTCGGAGTCCTGGATAGCACAAGCGCGCCTAATCGAGTGAGTGGTCACCCCAGGCCCGAGGAGAAAGGGGTGCAGTCGGTACATCGCTCCGGGGCAGTTGTTGCTTATGAAAGCCAACGAAGCACAACGCAACCCAATTTTTAAATTGTAATTTGAACCTTTTAATTCACTTAACTTTTATTGTAGAAACTTTATCTTTTTCAATTTTGCAAGTGCGGCTTAATTCGTTTTCAAAATTAAAAGTCGCGCGCGGGTCACAGCGTGAAACGCTGTGACACTGCGAATCTGAGAAAAGGGACTAAGAACCGTTATGAGCAGTTGTGCGCCAACGTATACACTACTCCCGTCAAAATACGTATATCAATATAATCGATTTAAATATTGTGTAAATATATCAATACAGTCGACTGTAGGAACTATTAATACACATAGATGTCTTTAGAATATCTATATGGGTTCATAAACTTTCTTTGTAACGGACTCTGGATATTCTCTCAGCGGCCCTGGGTAGAATCGACGAAAAGGTTGCTATTCTCGCTATTGCACGGTAGACGCAGCGTGAGGAAAGCCCCCGCTTCTCTGGTCGAAGACCATTCGATTGTCGCAGCATTAGCGAGTAATCGGAACTTATTCAAGTTCTCCGGCTCTTGTCGAGCTTGCAAGAGCACGACTGGAGAAAACCCGCCCAAATGGAATTGCCGTACCGGGAGAAATGGCCCTGGGCATCAACTGATGTCACTACAGTACCTCTGGCCGGGAGGACCTGGAGTTCGAGTCCCGACAGTGGCAGGATTTTCAACACTAACCAGATAAATAGATTGAGTTCCGTTGCTGTCAGGAGGAGAATTCTAACGGTCGGCTGTTCTGATCGGTAGTTCTCCATGATTTCTCTGATCAATATCAGGTGAATTCCGGAGCAATACCCTACCAAACCCGATCTTTCTATTCCTTGTCCTATCGTACCCCTTACACACACACGCCCTACACTATCGCACATGTCGGGAGACTGGTCGTGAGCTTAGAGCTTGTCCCGGCTGGGGCGGTGCCCCGATGGTGGGAGATTCCTGGATGAGGAAGGTGAGATTTGCGAGTGTCCCCACGCTTCCGCTCGGATCGAAAAGTGGCTCCCAAGCGCCTTGGTCCTGCGCCCCCGGGCGGGAAGAGCGCCCTTTGCGCCGCCCACGCGCGTCCTGCTCCTTCAGCCGCCACGTTTCCAAAAGTCTCTAGGCGGGGTCGCAATGGCAGGTCAGGGCCGTTGAATTTCTCATAAATTCTGTTCCTGGAAGTAGCAGTGGCACTGACGCACCCGAGGCTCAGATGCAAATGTCCTTTGAAACGCTCCGCGGGAGTCTATTGTCGGCGTGGGAGACATTCCTTAACGGCGAACCCGCCACCCGGCCGTAGCGAGCACCGGCATAGCCGCAATAGTTAGACGACATCCTACCATAACCCAGACATCGCCGATCTTTTTTCTCTGCAATTTCTGCTGTTCAGATTGATTGATTGGTAGTGATTCCAGGCGCTTCAACTACTATGCTCATTAGTCCCGTAAGTGTAGTGCGTGGTTTTGCTCGGGAGGTGGCGGGGGTCCTTCCCCACTGGATGGCCAGATCCGGCGCCGACCTACCGTGGGGTAACGGCGTTTTCCCCAACCAGATATCTCCCACTAGCGGGGCACCGCCCCAGCCGGGACACCGCCCGACCGGTCTCCCGGCATGTGTAGTAGTGTAGTGCATGTTAGTGTAGGTGTGTGTGTAAGGATAGGACAAGGAAGTGGAAGGAATGATTGCGCGCGGTCCGTGGCTCGTTTGTTAGGGTACTCCTCCGGCATTCACCTGGTGTTGATCGGAGAAACCACGGAAAACTACCGATCAGAGCAGCCGGACACTAGAATTCTCCTCCAGAAAGCGACTGAATTTAACCTAGCTGAAAAGCTAGTGTCGAAAATCCCGCCGCCGTCGGGATTCGAACCTAGGACCATCCGGTCAGAGGCACTGCAGTGACATCACTTAATGCACTGAGCCACCGGTGCTGTTCAGTATTGTCTCATCTAATTTCACCTAATTGAGTACAATTTCACCTAATTGAACTGGATGAACTAGTTCGCTTTCCACAGGTGTACCTGACCAGAGCCTGGTGGTTCTACCACTGTTTCAATCTCGAAAATGAACCAAGTTGTAAAAATTATTTCCTTGTGACCATTCTTGTCGCTAAGAAAGCGGACTTTTGAATGTGATATGCTCGTCACTACAAAAGTTCCGGTGCAAATCGGAAAGAACTTATAGTACAGCCCGGCCGCTTGTTCGGGCAGGCTGGGTGTTCTAATCAGTACTTTGCCTCCGATTTAAAAGTCATATGGGTCCCTCCAGCCTTTCCCATCGTTTCGCCATTTGTTCAAGTTCTCGAGGACAAGTAGCATCGTTCATCGTAATTCAGAACAACTTACGTAGCCCAGCGTGACAGTTGCGGGCATTCTGACGCTGACTTCTGGCCAAAGCGCACATCATTCGGAGCCTTTCGCTCGCGTTATCCGCTCAATCGGATTCGACTGAGGATGGCGGATTGATGAATGTAGCACTTTAAACTTCGGGTGCTCCGAGTGAGCTACACCAAAACTTCCCGGTAAACTGGGAGGCGTGGTCGCTTAGCACGCGTTTTCATTGGCTTCGGGTGTTGAAATCAGGAACCAATCACCTTTAGCAATTTCGTGCGTTTGTCTTGTAATATGCCAGTGTGCGTTTGTCTTGTAATAGGCCTGTGTGTGCTTGGAGGAGAATGCGTCAACCACGACAATTACATAGTACCTGTAGCTGTACCGTGTGATTGACAGCGGGCCATAAGTCCAAATATTGGGCGCAGACGGAAAGACCGCCCACCGTAACATCCATTGGGATATTTAGTTTTCTTACATGTGACGCAATTACTACTTGTAGCGCTACATCACGCCAATACACGAACATTTGGATATTACAGAATTTTGTCCTCTGCCTACGAATTGACCGGTGACCGGTGCCTTAAATTAATTTGTTTTTTTCACAACCGGTAACCAAACCTTTAATAATCTAGTGCCCTGTTTTTATTTTCACTATAATAATATTATACAATAGCTCACGTTTTGAGTAATCTTATATATAGGGTGATTCAGTCATCGTTGCTCAAACAGGACCCGGTGATACAGTACTGAAGTACTAAGTTATTCATGAGTGCAAGATGAAATAATGTAAACCCGATTCAAAATTTTGAAACAAAGTTTGTCATTGCTCATATTTTGCAAAAAAGGTGGCCCTAATATTACATTAAATGTTGTTTCCTTTTGCTATAATTGCCTACGTATGTAACGAATATGAAAGTAGAGAAAAAATATCATTTAAATGTTATTTAGAATTATTTATATTTGCATGTACTGTCAAAATTTCGCATTTTTACTTCGTGTAACAGGAGCTCTACAAGTTTTCAAAATGGCCTCCTCTTGCGTGAACGCACGATTGGCATCTACGCCGCCCGCCCTTCGTGACGTGCACAACTTTGCCGGGTTAAGGCCCATTCACAATGCAAACATAAGCATAAGCATGGCGTTAACATAAAAGTTAGGACTACGTCTACAAGTGGACTCATTCACAATGCGTTCGCATAAGCATAACACGTAAGACGTTAACTTAAGAGCTTGCAAGCTTCAAGCTTCTTCTGTGCTATGCTTATGTCAGACATAAGGAATGAGCCAATCACAGTTCGTTAACTCAAAATCGAGTATCGAAGTCGATCGTGTCGATTCGTGTGCTGCGTCTCATAGCCAATAGAAACTCTTATTTTGTCTGTGTTTATGTTCGACATTGTGAATACGCCAACTCTTCGCTTGTGTTAATGTCTATGTCTATGTGTTATGCTTATGTTTGTGATTGTATTGTGAATGGGCCTTTACACCGTTATTTCGGCCGCCACGCTTTCAATGCGCTGAAGGAGGTCATTCCGATCCTCGAATTCGGTAGCGTAAACGCGGTCCTTTCACTAACCCCAGCTCCAAAAGCGTTGGGAATACCGGAGTTATATAATTCAGATACTGAACTCTTTTGCGCAGGAAATGCCGAGAGAATAGAAAACGAGGTTGTAAGTGTCTACTGTGCATGTACTGCACCCGGTGGAAATGGATAGGTCGTAATCTCTCCGCATGAATTGTTCGTCAGACGAGGGACTGTGATGCGTTGACCTCGCGCCATATTTGCTTTCTGCTCGCGTGTGAGTGTGTGTGTAGAAACTTTGAACACCCTTAAATTTTCCGGATTTGTTTTCAGTAGAGATCCAACATATAAACCTATATGCACATATGCACAATTGACACTACATCCTGTTCAGAGTGAATTGGTGAGAAAAGCACGGTCACAAGATTTTACATTAGCTTTTAGATTTGGGGTAATATTTTCGTTTGGAATGTGTGTACTATTAATGAGTTTGATTAACTTAATATTTTACCTTTCTTTGCTGACTGAAAGTGTGTTTTTCGTGTATTTTCAGTTATTTGCAATATAATTACTACTAGTCACATGTGTAACATCATTGTATGAAATTTTCCACCATTTTCCACCATTGGCAAAGAGTGATCATATTTGACCCCTCTATATCCCCTAGAAGTTTGTAACATTTTTTTCTGTGAAATTCTATATGAAAAAGATAGAAACTACCTCAACTGTTGCTATAAAGGCAGCTCATAGAAGAGGGATTGTCAATCCGGCCCCTTGGACAAGACTATGGAATTAGTCAAATTTAGCAGTTGATTGTGAGCCATACCATACTTGGTGTTGGCACCAAGGAATAAAAACTGTCTTTCTTTAACGCAGGGATTCCTAACCTTTTCCCTACATCGATCCCCTTTAAAAAGAATTGTTCGGTACATCGACCTCCCTTAAATTTTTCTCTATAACATACAGCACACATAATCATAACACAAAGAATTACACGTAAATGTCTTTAAGATAACAATTTCGCACATCAATGTTTTCGTATATACCTCGATTTCCAACAAACGAAGACGCTCCCGCTTTGGAGTACCTGAATTTATCATCCAAATTGTTGTTACATGTTCAGCCTTTTTTAATAACTCACCATAACAGTTCTGCAGTGTGGAGGATGAATTTTGTGCGACAGTAACGTTGTGAATTCATAGTTATAATTTCTTGACCCTGGGTTGCATGAATCTATTTAAAGCTTCGTAAAACGATATTCGTCTTGTAAGAGTTGTCTTAACGGAACAAAGCGTTGAAGGAACTTTCTTTAAGTTTACCGATTCATTTAAGTGCTCTTGAAGTTATAGATTGAAAATCCGACCTGTAAACTGGTAACTATTCTGCTGTAATACTGCCTACACTACTACGAAAAAGTTATCCTATTAATCCTAATATTATTTCCTACCGAAAAAGTTTTCCTATTAATGTCCAGGCTGTGTGAACAGGAGACCTAAGGATATTATTTCTCAATTGCTCCACCGTGAGCGATTTTCTTGAGTATTAAAGCGGTGGCAAACTTTCTACTGGCACTTTTTTTCTAGTTGGTGTCTATTTTCAGTTGTATACGTGCTAATAATATCCAAAAGAAATAATATTTTCTCTTTTCGAAAAATTTCTCTCTCTCTCTCGCTTTTAATTGCATCCTTGAAAACTATAGTCCATTTCATGTTTTTCTTTTTTAAAATGGGTTAGTAAAAGAGTCGTTAAATATCACTCTTGCAACGATCTGCTCTTCAAAAGACAAAGTAGTTTTAAAGATCCGTTTGCTAACGACGGAAGAAAATGTTACAGTACGCTTTACTTGCAACCCGCCGTGAATTTTCTAAACATCCTAAGCAGTTGTGGGAGTCTAGGTTCTAGGAGACCCAGGGTAGAAAGTCGAAATGGGACCTCTATCCGCGAGTATTAAATGTTAAATTAAGAGTTTTAAGTCAGTCAAAAGAATATGGATGTGCAGTGGGGAAAATAAGTCTGCAAAGCGATTTGTTTAATTCTTTACCCAATCTTTCCTGCGGAGATTCTTACTAAAGGCCCCTGACAAGGTACATCAGTTACACTACAGTATTGGCAACGTATAAGCAACTTTGACAGTTCTTTCGTCACGTCTTGCTGTGATCCGTCTGAAGCAATCAGCTTGCCAGAATTTGTTTACTTTCTCACAGCCAGCGTTCAGCGTTGCCGCTCATCTGACTCACACGAAGTCGCGGAGGCGATAAGGTTCGGCTTTGGCGAAAATTATGAACATGATATCAAGACGTGTCGTAACCAGTCAGTAAGCGTTAATGTTTTGAGATTTAATTTATCTGTAATGGAGGTGGTGCCATGTGCGTAGTAATGCGTGGCAACAGAGCATCGAACTGTGAGAGTCGCTTATACGCTGCCGGTACTGTAGTCTAGCTACGAAAGAAGACAAGCAAATTTGAACTTTATTGAATTGTAGCCTTGTTTTATATCAGAAAACAATTATTTATCAAGTTCATTAATACGTTTTGTAATCAAAGGTCTCCTGATTGTACCGTTCAGTCGCCAATTCTTATTCGGCTATTGATCCCCAATCGATCTATTGATCATCACTGACCCCCTACAAAATTTCATCGACTCCCTGATGGGTCGACTCTGTTTGACCCACCTGCTCTAAATCCAAGTTTAAAGTGGTCTACTAATATGTCCTCTGACATGGTTTTAAAAGTCCTAAGTCTCTGCGCTCTCCCCTGCAGCAAAAGAGCAAGAAAACCGATACCAGTGTTCAAGAAAACGTGCACAATTTTACTTCTCCCCCTCTATCCGTGAAAATCGGACCCAAGCGTCTTTTTACTCCATTCTTACAAGAAATTGAAAGAAAAATTTGGAGCAGTTTTTGAAAAAAAATTGAAAATGTCCCTGGGGCTTCATGTAAAGTACCCCCAAATTTTGCAGTTTTTTCAAATCGCAGCACCGAGAGTTGAACCAGATCGACAGGGGAATATCTATTTAGGAAGAAATCGTACGTATGATATAGGCGCTAGTGGTGTTCACAGACGGACAGATAGACGGACGTTTTGAAGAAAAACCAACACTTTTTCGGCCTCAGGGGCCCTCAAAACGTGAATTTCCGTTGAAATCTCGAAATCGATTTTCCGCATTATTGCATCACTTTATACTAGATATATCACTCCGTATATACGTAGGTATAGGAGAATGTAAAAAAAGATTTACTGTTTTCCAGCTAGTATACTCTGTATCCATATAAAACACACAGATGTGTATCAAACTTCCATCATATAACTGACCACCATTTAATAAATAAACAAAACAATTTAATTTAATAATGAATTTGTAAAAAACTGATATGTATTGTCCGGAAAAATATGTAGTATACAAGTTAAAATATGTAATGAAAACAGTAAGAATATGTAATAAATATGTAACTTCAGATATATGTAATAATAATATATTAATATATTTTAATATTATAATAATATTAACATTTTTAAAATTAATAATAATAATAATAATAATAATAATAATAATAATATTAAAAGAATTAAAAAACATATTTACATAATATGAAATTACATTTATAAAATATTCCCTAAATAAATTTTAAATAATACAAACGTTTTAAAAATTATTTCGAGAACGTAAGTTGATGATTGCACCATACAACTTTCTCATCAGTAGTAAAAGCTTCATGTATTGCTATCCAGGATCATAGTTTAGCAGCTAGACGCAATAGAAGCCATCGTACAAAGTGACAGTAGTATCTATGACCAGCAAACAATTTCTGCAGCTTGCAGCACTCTCGTGGAAGTGTTACCACAGGCTCTTGCCTCTCACCCAATTTCACTGAAATGGTCATAAGGAACTTAATGGGTGGAACTATCATTAACAGCAGATAAATAAACAAATTCTATGTATGCTTCCTACCATTAATAATGATCATCTCTTATAGATATTTTATAAGTTAATGATAAAATCAAATAATGCGCAAGGAAACCATTGGGCAAATTAGTATCTTAAGAGGTAACTGTTACCAGACCAAATCAAAAATGTATAAGTAATTGGTATAAAAACAACTTTTTCAGGGAGTCTTTAATTATAATTAAAATCATCTGGGCGGCACAAAATATGGATGTTAGACAGATAGACGGACAAAATATGGACGGACCTTGACAGACAATATAATTTCTCTTTTCAAAAGGAAATTCTATACAGAAAATAATAATATGGTTTAAAACATCTTACTGTAGAATGCTTATTTTAATAATTTTATCAATAAATATATTTGTTGCAGGTTGAAACTCCACAATCCAACTAATCGTACTTCAAATTCAGACAACCCTAATAAAATACAGATTATTAGCTGGACCCATGCGAACATTCTGCACTTTGTAAATTATTATTTTAAAAATGAAAATAGATTCATACAAGATCACCACTTCAAGCCAGACTCTGAACTATACATTGAAAGGTTGCAAGCCAGTCATGACAAGCCTATTAACATGACAATTTAATTTTACAACGATTTCTAGTTTCTTCTTCAAAAATTCATTCTCTTACTTTTCCAGCACAAATATTTCAATTTTCTAGTTACTTTTATACGAAGGGAGATAATGAAATGTACTTTCCATGTTAACTGTTTACTGGTATTGTTGGTTTGTTATTTTTTCATTGCAGTTATTTATGTTTAAATGGAAGGGGGAAATGTATCACCAATTTTTATTTTCACATATATGTAGAATAGGAGATACATCTAGTACAGTAAAGTACAATATAATAGTAGTTATGCAAAGCTGCAAATTCACATCATGATTTTGACAAATACATTTTCAGTTCATCTAGTAAGAAATTTAATTTATCACAATTTTGAAATTTATATAATGTGGCGTTAAAGCATTTACAGTTTATTTCTCCATTGCCCATTCTCAACTATCACACAATTAGGGAGTATTAACCACATATTCTTCTATGAAAGAGAATATTAAAAATATAATTAGATCTAGTTTCATATGCAGCATTAAACATTTCAAACAAAGATAGCAAAATATTGCTTTTAATATGACCACATAACAACTTATGTAAGAAGCACCAACATATTTTCCTTGTCATTTACGGGTATCAAAGTTGGCAATTTGCTATTTCCAAGTAAAAATGTTATCATGCATGTAACATGTGAAAGATAATATATAATTCATGAAGGAAAAGGATTCTACATCTTCAATGACATTTTGTGGGAGATATCCAAAAAATTGTACCTTTTGTAATTTTCAAAAGAACAGAATCGAAAATCAGAACTATGCTCTTATTACAAGTGCACTTGGCTCTATCAGAACAAAACTTTTTTTTTAACTGATAAAAATCTCACAAATACTAATTTTGGAAAAAATCTAGTCATCAGCTCAGGTGCTAGTGTTGTCCTCACACACTGCTGAGAAGTACTCCAACAGCACATACTTTCTCGTATTACTGGTACGGTGGTAAATTATTGGTATATAAGTTTGATGTTAAATAATATTAAAATTACTTAAGGGAATTTTATGCAAGCTTTAAGCTCAGAAATTTGCATGCAAATATGCCACAAAATTGTTGAAATGAACATAGAGACTTTTAAAATATGTAGAATTAGGTTACAAAAACATAGTTTTTACAATGACATTCACAACTTATCTTCACATAGAGAAGGAGATGGGGTGCAAATTAAAAACAAACTACTGCACACTTTACTTTGTATTACGAACACAAGACTACCAAAACATTCTTTCAAGATTTTTTTTTCTTACAAGGCGTCTCCTGTCAAGACAATATTGTCTTGTATTTTGAGGAAGATCTTTCCACACAATGAGGTATGTTGGGTACATATTTGAATTTTAACATGAATAGTGCTAAACTCTTCCTCTAAAAGGTAAGTACACAGGTAATGTATTTTAAGAATCATCTTTCAATTTTATCATTTACCAGTTCTATATTTACTTGATACCTCAACAAAGTAGCTGGGTCATCTACATCTGGCACTCAGATATCTTACCCCTTGAGACAGCTTTCCACTATGCTTGTTATCACCATATTCATGCACAAAAATACTTACCTTCCTGCCTTTTTAATTATACATATATAATTAAAATATTGCAAATACAGATCACTAAAGAAATATTGTAAAAATATGCAAGTATCCCATTCTATACATACAGAACGAAAAATACTCCTTTGCCTCACAACTTTCCTACTCATACAGTTGAACAATTTTGGAACTTTTAGTGGGGCCAGCATTGAGGTCTCTTTGTGGTTTCTTGAGGTGACCCAAGGAGCAGATGGTTTACTTTGCATGAGTCAACACTGAAATGAAATGGGTAATCAGGAGTTGAGTACCTATATCAAAAAAGCAATTGTAAACTTTTTTGAAAAGTATTTCAAGGCTATTCTTTGCTACAAACAGGGACAGTGGTGAATAAAATTTACTCCATTTTGCAGCCCGTTGTGAAAAAATTTAGAGAAGTTTAAACAACAAATTTTATGTGGAAACCAAAGCATCAGAGGTTGATTGAATGCAAAGGTTTCATCATTAAAGTAGCGCCAGAAAATCCCAGATTTAAGTGTTCCTCAATGACGCCTCTTTATGGAAAACTCATCAAAGAAGATAAGGAAAGATCAGACCATTTGTTGAGTGTAGTGGAAGTATGCTATCAGGGACAAACAACATGGAATATGCCGTTTGTAAGCAAGGAAAATCATAACGGGAGACTTGCTTTCACAAAAGGGCATATCAGTAAAGGTCAATTCTTCGAGTGTAACGGAGTTCAACGAAAATAAGAAAAACAACTCAGATCACATGGGATACACCAAATCTGGTGGTCATTATATGAAGACAATTCTGATAGTGGAGTAGTGATAGTTCAATTATGATATGAAGCTGTATGCCAACCAGGGACATTGGTAAGATCCATTTTATGGATGGAATTATAGATGAAGATGTATATTACAATATACTAAAGAATAGTGTGAAGCTGAGAGCCCAGAAAATAGGTGTGCCATCAATTTATGGCATTCAACAGCATAATATTTCCAAGCATTACACACAGCTTAATATGTCATGGTTGATTTGGAATACCACCAAGTTACTACGAAAACCACAAAAGTCCAATTTAAATTCCATTGAACATTTGTGTCAGTTTTGGAACAAGTTCATAAAAAGGGAGCAAAATCAAACGAGGAGCTAAAAATATTATGGAAGAAGAGACTGTGTCTAGCTGTGATTCAAAGCAAAAACAATTCAGCAAAGTATTAGAACCACTTTAATTCTGTATATTATTTTTAATTTAGAGATCTTACTTCTAGCACATGGTTGATAATATTGTAATTTTTTATTTGTAATAAATACAAAAAAGTATTATAGAACGATTTTCCTAAGGATGAGCCAAAGTGACAGTTCGCGAAAACAAATGAACATCACGTGTATTTCAGAGAAGTATCCCTCCGCCGCGACAGCTGTTCAGTCAGCTCCTGTGAAAACATCCCTAGGAAGAAGTCTAAGACTTTCGCTGATGTATATGCACGTCCGCTAGTCCGGGAAATATTTAAACTTAATTACGTATGTGGAAAATCTCTTAACATGCTCTCACAATCAGTAAAAGAAAACTGCCACGAATGTGAATAGAAAGAAAAACGATTTTAAACCGGAAACACGTGCACCGGTACACATCTCGCATTCAAGTCTCGGTTTTAAAATAAACTATATTTATCACACAAAAAGTAAATTCAATGTAATATACAAAGAAAAAAAGAATTTTTACAGAAGAGCACATTACACTGCACTTGCTAATATCAATTATTTCTCGCAGCGTACTATATTTTTGTCGGTCAAGGGACACGACAAAAGGAAGTGTCGAAGCCATTTACAAGTTAGCCAACTGCAAACGAACGAATTCGGGAAGGGAGTCTAATGAGCTCAAGGGAACAACGACCACAGAACCTTCAGTTATGTTGCCACCACTAGCTGTCACTTTGGCTCATCCTTAGGAAAATCGCTCTATACTAGATGCCTCTATTTGTAGCAATTTGATTACATATTGGTCATTTTTAATAACAAAAAAACCTTGTAGTTTGAAATAGATATTAAAATATTTTCTTCGTACATCAATATCTATAAATGCAAATGTTACCGTATACATTGATAGGCAACATACATTTTTGTTAACCTGATGGCTGCCTGTCATCAATGTTAAGTGTTCTGATGTGATACACATCAGATTGTGTCACTAAGCAGGGGCTGTTTGAACCTTTCCACCAATGAAGCTTCCTACCATATATTGTTTTATTAGATGATATAACCTTTAAGTTCATTGGGGACTCTTCACTTATGATATGTACTTAATCGCTATCAATAACATACAATTTTAAGATAAAACTATACAATACTTTTGAGACTAATGCAGATTAGATTATTACCTACCTTAAGAGGACCAGAATTCTACTGGACAAAACCCAGACTATCCAGTAGATTTCTTATATTTGTTATTGAATGTAATCATAAATCATTGCTTTAATGTAGAATTTTAGAATGAAAAGTAAATAAAATTTTGTTATGAAAATAAAGTGGTTTACTATCCAACAGACATTTATCTTTATAGTAAATAACAGAACCAAATGTAAGTGTCCTCTGGTTAAAGGTCATTCATTTTCGAATAATGAAGATGATTTTCTATTAACACATTTGGCTTGCTCAAGAAGAAATCCTCATAGTCGTAGAGTAACTTTCAGCTATCTGTCCATCACTTTCAGTCAGACCCCTTCCAGTTCACTAGTTGAGACAAAGGAGGTATCACTCAAAGTGTCATGGTCTCATGGTGGGGAACTGATAATTTTTTGGGATCCTACGAGACATTCTTATTGTTATCAACAAAATGTTTTTTGGGGTTTTTAGCATCTAAGTGTTTTTGGTGAGTTTTAACAAACCTTCAGATGTGATAAATATCTCTATTGAATCCTCTCAATGAGGGAAATGGATTGGGACTATTTTTAGCCAGATCTTTCTAGAACTTTTTGGAAAATAAGGTAGAAAAAAACAGTTTCAGGGGCATTTCAAAGCACCTACAGCGGTAAACCACTGTGAATCACTATAATTACTGCTCTTCTAGCATAATAGAATCTATGGGACATTATTCATATGATTGATGATAGTTAAACCTAATTATGTAATGAAACAGAATTTTGAAACAGTTCCATCATTGAATTACTATATATACATTGAAAAATAAGCCTTCGAATATTTTCAAATGCTAAATGAAGATTTTGTTATTAGGACATCAATGACAAATCAGCTACTCCAAACACTGCAATAAAATCTGTGTGAATTGCAAGTTAAGTGCTTTAGTTTGTTTAATGAGATGTATTTTATAGAGCTTTGTACAAATTTCCTGAATTATGTTTTATGTTTATCTCTGATATGAAAGCAACCTGGAAAGCTATTAGTTGTTGGGCATTTTTGAACATGAATACAACAGTATCAAGAACTATGACTCATTTGCAAAAACCAATGTTTGAAATTAAGAAATTATGGGAACAAAATTGGTCATGATATTACTCATAGAAGTAGCACATTCTTAGAATGTACATAAAATGCACTATTAACAAGAAAGATGGTTTTGGACCCTTCCTCGCCCATCAACCTTTGAACCTTTTGTTTGAAATTGTCACTGACATGCAAAGAGGGCAACAGGGATATTCAATCCAGTTGTGACAGTTAAAATTTAGCATTTAACATGACACCAGTGAGGTGGCCTATGCCATCCAAGTTATGAATAAAACCAGTTGCTAGAGATTGTCCAGACAGTGCTGTTTACAGTAAGAAGTACAGAATTTGGTTCACTTGGAAGGAAAAGGTTCATTGACAGTGTTTCCACCCCCATATGATAATTATAGTTTTGTAGGATTATTTTGTAACGTAGCATAAAGGAATGCTAATAGGATAATTCCCTTTTGTAGAATTTCATTAACTAAATTATATTTTAATATAAATCCATTTGATGGAATCTATCTAATGGAATAGAATGTTCCAGAATACACAAATTTTCTTTAATAAGCCGCCTGATAATATAGTGAAGAATGTACTCTTCAGAACAACTCTTCTGGGAGTATTTGAATTAGATTCTCCAACACCGTATTCAGAGGGGGGAGGGGGGTTGATGGCAGTAGCCAGAAAGAAAATTCAACAATAAGAGTTGCGAACACACATTTGTTCATAATTTTGTAAATATTTAATTTTAATTCATCAATAATTTTTCACATACTATGCCTGAAGACGAAAAAGCAAAATAACTGTGTGTGTAAAGTTTCTTTTTGTTAACAACTTGCATAGAAGAAATTTTCAGCATATGAAAATACCCAAGCAGGCTTGTTACTCTATCTGTGATGATACGAACATTAACTTCCTATTTACAGCTAATATCACTCATGAAAAGGACAGAATCAAACTAATAAACTTTGTATGCTCCTATAATCTAAATACAGTAATTGACACACCAACTAGGCAATCCGAGAACTCCCGAACAGCAATAGACCAAATCCTTTTAGACAAAACTAAACACACATACACAATCACCACAAATGATACAGGGCTCAGTGACCACAATGCTCAAATACTCACTCTTAAAATAAATTCCACCTCACCAAAAGCAAACCCAATAATGGAGACTAGGAAGTATAATGGAAAAAACTTGAACAAACTCATCTCACTGTTAACTAATGAATTATGGCCAGGGGTATATGAAATATCTGACATCAACCTAAAGTTTAACACTTTCTTTAATACAATCAAACACTATTTCAACATCTCACATCCACTTCAGTACCATATAACAAACAACACACAAAACAGCAAAGCATGGATAACGAAAGGTATTCAAATTTCATGTGAAAGAAAGAGAGAGAGAGCTTTATACTCTCACAAAACAACACTCTTGCAAACATTCTTGCACTCATCAAATAGTCAACTACTAGAAGCGATATTCAGCCATACTTAAAAAGTTGTAATAAAGGCCAAACAATTGTCAAATGATGAGTACATAAAAAAATCCAAAAATAAAACAAAAGCTACATGGAATATTGTAAAAAAAAAAAAAACTTTACCAGCAAATAACAAAACACAAAATATTGAACTAGTCCATGAACACAGAAGAATAACAAACCCTAATGAAACAGCCAGTATATTCAACAAACACTACACCTCAACCACCACAACCTATCTTTAAAAACTTGCTTTCTAGCATGTACATCACAAAGGGAAATACTTTAAATTACAAACAAAATGCAAAATAAACAATGCGCTGGGATAGACAACATTCCAGACTCTTAATAAAAAAAGATTGTTCCATGTATCATCAAACCATTAACATGTTTATACAAACTATCACTAACTCATGGCTCCCTCTCAAACATATTTAAAACTGCAGTAATTAAACCTATCCACAAAAAAAGGTAACAAATAAGATGTAATAAATTATAGACCAATTTAACTTTTGTCAGGTTTTTCAAAAATATTAGAAAAGCTACCTGATAACATTATCACTGACTCACAACATGGATTCTGGGAAAATCGATCACCTTTATTCACCTTTGTAAGTGAAATCCTCATGGCATTAGAGCAAAAAGAAATTCCTGGTGGTCTCTTCCTTGATCTGTCCAAAGCCTTTGACACAAGAGATCACAGAATTTTATTATCAAAATTAGAATCTTATGGAATCCAAGGAATTGCTTACAAGAGGATAAAATCATATCTATCAGACAGAAAACAAATGTTAGTATTGCCTTACCAAAAAGACGACAAAAATAAAAATCATCTCTCCGACCCAAGAGATGTGACATATTGGGTCCCGCAAGGATCCACACTAGGCCCAATTTTATTTTTATATTTGTATTGATTGATTGATTGATTGATGTTTTTGGGCACGTCAACTGCTTTGGTCATTAGTTCCGTTAGTGTAGTGCATGTTTTTTCTCGGGAGATGGCGGTGATCTTCCCCCGCTGGATGGCGAGATCCAGCGTGTACCTACCGTCAGCTAGTGGGGTTTCCCCCTAACCAGGACTCTTCCACCAGCTGGGCACCGCCCCAGCTGAGACAAGCTCTAAGCTCCTGACCGGCCTCCCAGAATATGTAGTAGTGTAGTGCATGTTAGTGTAAGTGTGTATGTAAAGGGAGAAAATAAGACAAGGAAGAGGAAGGAAAGATCGCGCACGGTCTGTGGCCCATTTGGTAGGGTACTGCTCCGGCATTCGCCTGGTGGTGATCGGAGAAGCCACGGAAAACTACCGATCAGAGCAGCCGGCCACTAGAATTTTCCTCCAGACAGCGATGGAATTCGACCTAGCTCACAAGGTAGTGTCGAAAATTCTGCCACCGTCAGGACTCAAACCTAGGACCTCCCGGTCAGAGGCGCTGCAGTGACATCAGTTGATGCACTGAGCTACCACTCCCGGTTTTTATATTTGTAAATTACTTGCCATCAACAATGGAAAAGAACAAAACAGTACTTTTCGTTGATAACACTAATATAACATTCGAGAAAGAGCAACCAAAGCTTCACAAGACAAAGCCAATTCAACCATTGACTGACTAATTCAATGGATCCATCATAACAAACTAATTGTAAACAGAGACAAAACAATCACAATTCCCTTCCACAACTCCCACTCAACACAACAATACTCACCAAATTTAACATTAGAAGGAAACAGCATCACACAAGCACAAAAGACAAAATTTCTCAGAATCACCATACAATGCAACCTAAATGGAGCTCGCACCTAGAAGATATTAATTCAAAATCGAGCAAACTTAATTATGCTCTTAGAATAATAAGAAACAGCACCACTGAAACAGCTCAAACAGTGTACTTCGCAAACGTGCACTCTATTCACAAATACGGAATAATATGGAGCCAAGCACCAGAGGCTAAGCAAGCATTCAAAATACAAAAGAGAATCATCAATCGAACAATAACAAATACAAAAAGAACTGAGTCCTGTAGACCTCAATTCAAAAAACTTCACATACTCCCACTACCTTGAATATTCATTTACGAAGTTATCTTGTTTGTTAAGAAAATTATAGTAAACAATGACACAGCTTACAAATTTAACTCAAGCTTGCACCCCTACAACACAAGGCAAGCATGTAACCTTCATCAACCAACGTGCACAAGCACATTACATCAAAAGAGTACATTTTCCTGAGGAATACAATTCTTCAACAAATTATCAATACATCTGAGAAACACGACAGGACTACACAACTTCAAGAATAAATTCAAACATTTCCTTGGGCTAAAACCCTTTAATAATGTATAGAAATACCTCAATAACTAATATGTGCAATGTGGTTTCAGGTGTTGCAGTAGTAGAAATAGAAAAAAAACTGGTCAAAATATGCCTCCTCCTCACTATTTCAAGATTTAAACAAAGAATATACTAATACTGTTAAATCATACGTAGTTGTTACCATAACTGATATCATGTACTGTTATTATTATTCGTAGTGTTATTACTATTATTTTATTAGTACTTTTATTACTATTACTGTTTATTATTATTATTATTATTGTAATAAGTAGTAGCAGTAAAATCACTATACCAAGTAAACGTTTTAAAAATGAAACAGTACGAATCTTGGAATGTTAAATTATTTTAAATTAAATTATGTTAAATGTTAATCTATTCTGCTACTAAAAATAACTATCGACTATATAATATCTTAATGTATCTGTAAGAAGTATTGTAGTATAATGTCTAGGCCAATGACCCAATCTCTATCAGGTTTTTTTGGTCTAGTTTCCCTGGTCTTTGGAGCAGAAGCTGGTATGGCCCCTTGTTTTGCTTCTGGACAATAAATGTAACTTCTTTTGCTGCACTCAAGAAGATGCATGCAATTGTACTCCTTCCATACACAATTGTAATTGTATATGTGACTCAATAAATATTATTATTATTATTATTATTATATTACTTTGAAGATTGTTTAAAGAACCAGTGACACCACATACAGCTAGTTAGAAATATCTCAAAATGTTTAATTCAAAAAAAAACTGATGATTCATTCCTTCATGAATTAATACTATTTCAAAACTATTCACAACCAAGGATAGTGGATTCATTTAGAAATGGATGTTTGGGAAGGACATCTGTATTTATTAGATGTTTACCAGTCTATGTCAATTCAAATCCTGAAGAGCTTTCTAGGATAAAAATATGGGTAAATTGTCTTCTTCCGAGAAGCCTTGCACATCAACACCAAATAATACTATTTGGAATGATAAACACAATGATTATTTTGAACATTACATTGCATTTCTCTGTAGATACTTTTCTTTATCTTTTGTTCATGTCATTGATTCCTACCCTAAAAGCATGAGTGGCCAATCATTTTTGCTATTACAAGGCCGACAGTTTTTGCACAGAAATATATTTTAAGCTGTAGTTAAACTATTAAAATTTAGAATCAATACTGACTTGCATATTACTCTGTACTGGATATCACAAGGCTAATATAGAATATTACCCATAATATTGTTACTAGATATCTTATTTCACTTGAGACTACACTATATCTCAGTATTATTTTTTACCAGATCCTTAATATGATGAATGCAAAATAGGGTGAAAAAATACACATGTGCATATCAAATTACTTTAATGAATGATAAAATAAATATTTACAGCAAAATATTATACACTCAGCAGAATTCATCAGATCTCAATTACAGTGGAAGACGTCCCACTTCTTTGACTTCCATGACAGCTTTTTACAATTCAATGCAGAATTACACATTCCTGATCACAAAGAAAGAAAAAAAAACATGCATTAAGAAAAGACATTTAACTTTTGACACCGTAATTATTCTCTAGTTCCCCTGCCCTTCCTTCACTTCTTTGAATTAATGCAGTTGAAAGTACAAGTTTAAAAGTTCAGTAAGGAAGCTCCAATTAATAAGCCTTTCAAATCTCAAATGTAAGTAGAAATTCCAAATTATGTCTACCCTAGGTTATAGCTCTATGATATAGACTTTAATAAACCAACCATTTTAAACATTAAGTTTGAACTTGGCTCCTATTTAGTTCCAACAACATTAAATAAATTCCTAATGAATTACTTAACTGAAAAGTGGCTTTATTTTTTATCAATTGAAATGAAAAATGTATACACCTTTTATCTTTGTGACCTTCAAATATACTTTCAAAACATTTAAATTATATTTCAGACAATATATACAAAGACTCTGCTATTAAAATCTTAATATGATTTTTGTCAATAAATCATATTTCCTATCACAATTCTTGTACTTACACAGAAATGTTGATATGCAAACTGAGGTCCTGACATATCCTCAAAAATATCCATAGGCAACCAGACATCAATGAGTTCCTAGAACATATGAAAATACTTCATGAGAAAATTCAACTCTAATAGAGTTTCCAAAACAATACATATGCATTACAATCATTGTGAGCAGAAAATATAACCCATTACAAGGTTGTGCCTTCAAGATCATTAATTAATAAAATAAACAAACTTCATGATACACTTTCTACGACTAACTCACTATCAGATTCACTAACAAAAACAAGAATAAATTATACATTTAAAACAAAAATGGTCCAAAGCTAATTTGTGTAATGACAATCAGTTTTAATAATGCCTCTTGTTCCCAAGGAAATAACTAGTAAATCCTCACTGGACCAAGGGGCAGCACAAACTGCAATCAACCGTTTTCTTGTAATGCTTGACAATTATACAAATAAGAAACAGAACACTAATAGTTGTTATTTTCTCCTGTAATATTTGAATCATTGAATTACATTTGTATAGTTGCTGAAGATCATCTTTCAAAGTTACACAATGTGTCACCCTTAATCCACCATCCATCATGGAACCTATCAATTACTGTACAATTTTTAGTTCTACTTGCATCGCTGATAAATTGTCCCAGTAACCAGCTCTCTTGAACATTCCTGTAATTAATCTGCTTCTGCTGGGTTGAAATAATGGATATCCAGTGTATTTGATAAATGGCTATGGATGTAGTAGTTACAACAAAAAAGTGAATATCGGAAAGAATTTATATGCATGTGCATGCTCATGCAGACAGAATGGTTCTGAATAAATATTGAGAACTTTTAGTGCATGTGGTGGAGGAGTCAAAGATGACCATTTCTTGCCAACATACAGTAAATCTCCTAATAAAGTTGCACATGTGTCATTTCAGACACAGTGTCCCCAATTTGTAAGCAACTCTTTCTACATTGGACTTTTGTCCAGACCATTAAAATATAGGTTATTTTGGTTGTTAACTTCATTGTTCAGTTTTATAATATCAGAATGTTACCAAACGCTAATCAAACTTCTGAGCCCATCACATCAAGAATTTTTTTAGTCAATTCTTTAGAAATAATTTCAGTTAATATTACTAGACTGAAATAGAAGTATTAACATTTTAAATATAATGATTGACTTTTTCTTAAAACTTTAAAATTGTTTAGAAACATAATGATTAATTGAAAAGAGTATAGGAATATCATAATTGATTGATTTGTGATTCAACTCGCGTCAACTGCTAAGGTGCAGTGCATGTTTTATCGCGGGAGGCGGCGGTGATCTTCCTGGCGTGGGCTGGCGACATTCGGCGCCGATCTACGTCGACTTGCGGGAATATTTCACAACCAGTTATCTCCCACCAGTGTGGCACCGTTCCAGCCGGGACAAACTCTAAGCTCCCGACAGGTCTCCCGGCATGTGTGGTAGTGTAGTGCATGTGAGTAAGTAATAAGGGCAGAGGAAAGGAAGAGGAGCTGTTACGGCCGATAGGTTACTGCTCCGGCATTAGCTTAATGTTAATTGGAGGAACTACAGAATGTAGGGGAAGAAGAATGTAGGAATGTAGAATTGGGGGAACTACAGAACCGATCAGAGCAGCCGGACGCTAGAATTCTCCCCCACACAGCGACTGAATTGGACAGAGCTATGTAGCTAGTGTCGAAAGTCCTGACACAGTCCGGACTCAAAACCTAAGCCCTTCCCGTCAGAGGCACTGCAGTGACATCAGTTGATGCGCTGAGCCACCTCTCCCGGTTTGAGATAAACGAGTTTTCAGTTTTCATCTTGTATTGAAATGCATCATACTTGTATTAATACTTCAGCAATTTGTTGGTGGAATACTATACTACAAGATATGCTACTGGAAGGTAGTTCAATCTACAATTCTGGAGAGTGCATTAACTCAAAATTCGTATTTTGGGGATTTGTGCCACTATTGCAGCCAACGAGCGATATAGCGGACATTTCCTATACCTTAGTTACAAATGTGACATTGACCCCGATTAGTAGGCAAATCCTCATGAACCGATATTGTAAACGAAGCATCTCCGTCTGCGTCAGAAAGTGACATGCCGAACACAAGTGAATGATGTGGCAAAAAGTGATCCTAGATATCTCTTCGTGCCCTTTAAGTTTGTGACATTTACTCTGAGGCATGTGTACATTATTTCTTTTTTGATCTGAAATGTACGTACATCTTCACCAAGTGATTAGCGTGTGAGAATTCGACAAGAATTACATGATTTGCTTGCGAGATGTCGGCAGTCCTGAGTGTAATGAGAAATTGGCTGTAACAATACCATTCACGGAAGAACGAACGTCCCACTCTGCATTTGACATTCCTTGTGCGAGGAAAAGAATTTAGAAACTTTTAGTGTTCTTAGTAAGAGAATTTCATAGCTTAGTGAATTTTTTCGAACACATTTATCGTGTGCGTAATCATGTATCGTCCGAATTTGTGGGTTGTTCAGCCTCCAACCACGCTCTTCACGCTACACATTCGTGGAACACCCATATTACAAAAAGATCTACCAGAAACATGGACAATCCATTGAAAGTGTACAATTACAAAGAATCTCGAAAGCGCACTAGTCAAATTCGATGCTTTTTGTACGTGAAATAACTTGTACACTCCTTGTTCAATCCTTCACGAAACAGCTTGCGCAAATAACATGTTGCCACGTTTCTCATAACTAACCTCATTCCGCGTTCATGAGTTATTTCCATTGAAATTTCATGTCCAATTTATGTGTGTTGGTGTGGTGTGTGTGGTGTGGTGTGGTGTGTGGTGTTGGTGTGGTGTGTGGTGTGGTGTTGGTGTGGTGTGGTGTGTGGTGTTGGTGTGGTGTGGTGTGTGGTGTTGGTGTGGTGTGGTGTGTGGTGTTGGTGTGGTGTGGTGTGTGGTGTTGGTGTGGTGTGGGTGTGGTGTTGGTGTGGTGTGTGGTGTGTGGTGTTGGTGTGGTGTTGGTGTGGTGTTGGTGTGGTGTGTGGTGTTGGTGTGGTGTTGGTGTGGTGTGTGGTGTGGTGTGTGGTGTTGGTGTTGGTGTGGTGTGTGAGAATTGTTGGTGTGGTGTGTGGTGTTGGTAGGTGTGTGGTGTGTGTGTAGTGTTGGTATGGTGTATTGTGGTGTGTAGTGTTGGTATGGTGGTGGCAATGGTGTGTGGTGGTGTGTGGTGTTGGTATGGTGTGTGGTGTGTGGTGTTGGTATGGTGTGTGGTGTGTGGTGTTGGTATGGTGTGTGGTGTGTGGTGTTGGGTGTGTGTGTGGTGTTGGGTGTGTGTGTGGTGTTGGGTGTGTGTGTGGTGTTGGGTGTGTGTGTGGTGTTGGGTGTGTGTGTGGTGTTGGGTGTGTGTGTGGTGTTGGGTGTGTGTGTGGTGTTGGGTGTGTGTGTGGTGTTGGGTGTGTGTGTGGTGTTGGGTGTGTGTGTGGTGTGTGGTGTTGGTGTGGGTGTGGTGTGGTGTGGTGTGTGGTGTTGGTGTGTGGTGTTGGTGTGTGGTGTTGGTGTGTGGTGTTGGTGTGTGTGTTGGTGTGTGTGTTGGTGTGTGGTGTTGGTGTGTGTGTTGGTGTGTGGTGTTGGTGTGTGTGTTGGTGTGTGTGTTGGTGTGTGTGTTGGTGTGTGTGTTGGTGTGTGTGTTGGTGTGTGTGTTGGTGTGTGTGTTGGTGTGTGGTGTTGGTGTGTGTGTTTGTACTGTGTGTGGTGTTGGTGTGTGTGTTTGTACTGTGTGTGGTGTTGGTGTGTGTGTTTGTACTGTGTGTGGTGTTGGTGTGTGTGTTTGTACTGTGTGTGGTGTTGGTGTGTGTGTTTGTACTGTGTGTGCGTGTGTGTTTGTACTGTGTGTGTGTTGTGTTTGTACAATGTGTGTGTGTGTGTGTTTGTACAATGTGTGTGTGTGTTTGTACAA
>BLKR01015049.1:62500-121189 GCA_011170035.1 Teleogryllus occipitalis
TTTGTTTGCATTTTTAAGTGACAGGCAGTGTTTGTATGATGGGAGATGGAATTTAATATTATGAAATCATTATAAGATAAAGTATTTGTTGTTGCAGCACCACTAGTTTTTATAAAACTTCAGCAGAAGACTTCTTGGTTAGTCTGAGGCTTTTAAAAATTGTCTCACTGTACCAAAGCTTCTCTTATTCTACAAGATATCAAAACTTCATTGTAGTAACATTAACAGTCAATTGTTCAATAAGTTAACATATTTTACAAAAACAATATGTATTCAAAGAGAGCCAAACATATTAGCACATTTTGTTTCAAAACAAGTCACAGATAATAAAAATAGAATTTAAAACAAAATGTAATCAACACAAAGTAACTTGAAAGAATCACAAAAAAATTTCAAAAATAATGTTCAAGAGAGGTATCCTGAAATTGATCCTCGTGTGTATACGAGATTTTAAAAACTTTTGAACAGGGGCCTTAAAGACTTGTCAAAATGAATTCTTTCACATTGTATCTATGTTGCAACTTTTATGTCATGACAGTTACATTAGAAAGCAACCCTTCTTTGTTTTGCTTTTCTTCGATTCAATATAACCAAAGAGTTTGTTCTATTAAAATCTTAATTATCTGTACTTCAGAAAGTATGCAGTGGATCAATCTTTGAGCCCAGCTCAAAAACAGCATTTGTTGCAAAAGATCTGAGATCATAGCTGCAAAAAATATCTTTTGGATATATTAGCATCAATATATTACTAGAAATATTAATATAGAAGTATCATAAAGCATGTGCAACCCCCTTTGTGACCCAACAAACACTAAAATCTTCACAAGGGGTTCAGAGGCTGAAGTTAAGCATTGCAGATAACAACTGTGGTTTTGGAATTGTAGTGGTAAGTGAAGAATTAGGTTTTTCACCTACCCTGATCTGAATGAGAGTAAATTAAGGAGAAAATAAACGAGCTGTTGGGCAGCACTGAGAACTAGTATTTTGATGTAATAAATTATAAAAAATTCATTGTTGAGTCTGAACAGTCCATGTTATAAGTGTGGCTTTGACTTTAACACCACCCTTCATGCTCTAAACAATTAAAAAATATAATATACCTGTCTAAGAACAAAATGTAACAAACAACTGTCTTTGTACTAAATAAATTTCTATTTAATTCTCATTCAGACAGACGCATGCTGAGAGGCAACATATTCTGATGAAAATGAATCCAATAATTAGTCAACACACAAGATTAAGTAAAGATAAGAAATTGAAATTAAAGAAAAGAGCTTTTGAGAAAGAAAAAAACTGACACGTTATCTGCATATATCACAGTTAAAATTTTGTTTTATTTCCGAAAAACTTGTTCCTCTACAAGAATTTCTACATTTTTGAAACTGTCATTTCATAATTTCCTTATTTTACATTGATAAGAACAAGATAAAAGGAAATCACAATTTCAGATGAATCAATACCACAATAACTAATAAATAAACAACATTACTCACCACTGTGACAATACAAACAGCATAGCAACATTGTCCTTGGTACACAATACAGCCATAAGACAGAAGAGATGATCTTCAATAAAATATAGTCTTGTTCCATTAAAAGGAATTACATCTACATAAAAAATTAAAAAAACAGAATTAAAATAATCCTACAAATTCTAGTAATATAAACACTTCAAATATTTAAGTAGGTAATTTTTTTACTAAACATAAATAATTTTGCACTGGTGATAAAACCTTTATTATCGATGCACAATTTAAGGTGAAATTAACAACTGATGCAGCAAAAGCAGCTGAAATAACATCAATAGTACAATAGTTTGAAATGTAGTCGAGGAAATCAGGAATGAATACAAAAATATTTTATTTAGGCATGCCATCGTGAATCATTCATACCAATTTGAATTCACGTTAGTCATTATTACCAATAACACATGTCATGCATATTTTGTATCAGATCCTTCCTAATCTAATGTAATCCACTGTTTAGAGGTTAAACAAATTAACTGATTCTACAATTTTACATGCTCTTCAACAATCTGTTCAAAACATTAAATCTGTGCGTATATTTGCAGATTGATTTAACACCACTCCCGACTGTAAAAACAACGAAATATCAATTCAAAATAGGCTAGTAAAAGGCAGTAATTTTGTTTGAAATCAACGTTTTCATTACATGAAAGGGGGCTTGTTAAGAATGATACTACAAATGAGAAGCCATCTCGATGCGGTAGAATGACACCTAACCTTATTTAAAATCGCTAACAAACATACCGACTGCCCAGATAGAAACAAATCGTTTATATCAAGCATTCAATTCGCCGCACTCACACCCCATATATGCGATATTGATAAAATGCTCGTAAACAACTCACCTGAAGGTACAAATTTTAAACATTTACAAGGCCTCCATATCAGCTCGTCTCCTTGCATAACATCCTAAACAAGCGCACAACCCAACAATACCAATAACCAACCCAATTATTAATGCTAAAGCATCGCCAAAATCAAAATCATTAGACGCAACAGCACACTTCGCCAAGCACAATAATACCAATAAAGTATACAAACTCATTTTACAAAGACTGAGAATGTACGACGTAAGTATAGGCGGGCAGATATTTTAAAAGTCCGTCACACACATGTCACTACATATAGTTTTCTGTTTTATACGTTTGTGTATGATAGACGTCAGACTCGCAGTTGCTTACAGTGCAAGTTCCAAAAGTAGGTAGACTTGACACACACGAGACCACGAGTGCAACAAGCAGCCACAAGTGTTTTTCCTCACAGTGCACGGAATAAGAAGAAAACAGTTCGGTACCAGTCATTTTGCGTAGGAAGACGGTGACTCACCCGTCTGTGTTCTTACGTTATTCTTTGGCATCTAGAGTAGGTCATTATGTACATAACTTGATATAGATTTAAGGGAAATACTAGCAAGGTATAAATAATTATGACATATCCGGACGTATTGAAGTTAATCATTTCTTCGTTACTGAATTGTACATAACTTAGACAAAACAGCAGGCGTACACTATTTATTCCATGTGATAATAAATCGAAATGCTAAAACTTTAACGGTGTTAATTGTAATCTCAACTAGTGACGCTACACCAGCACGTACTTTCTCGGCTTATTTCAAACGTCTACATAATATTATAATTCTATTTGAACTTGCAAAAGTGTTTCAAATCGTCAAAAAAAGGTTTGCCCATGCCGAGATTTAAATTCAGGTACTTGGATCGTTAACGCACAATATATTCGCTGCACCAAATGTCAGTCATTCCGAACCTTCTCGATGCTTCAGAGACAAAAATCAAATATGTACTTAAACAAAATTCAAAGGATTTGATGAAACTCGGATCTAAAGATCTCATTTTGAAGATCAGATATTATTAACAACAACAAAATATTTACAATATTGCTATAGTGCGAATTTTATATAGCTGCCTCTCAAAGCCTACCTTCACAGTGGCATTATACTTATTTTTTTTTCTGACGAGGCATCTGAGGGTAGTATCTCCAAGATGGAATATGGTACGGCATTTCGCGTCTTTCTCGGTTGTGCCACTAGAGTCGCTTGATCTGCAGCACTGCTTGATCATGCGACATCTCGCAGCACGACCGAGAAACACGAAATGCTGTGACATAATGCCACTGTGAAGACAGGTCTTGAGAGGCGGCTTTATAAAAATTGCTCTATAGGAGGAAGACGCCGGAAAAATCTAAACTTTTGCAATTTTTGTAAATTGAATTTTCAGTGAAATTTGGATCTGCGTCATTTTTATAAGCACACTTTATTTTACTCGTGAAAACAGAAAATTCAAGAAAAAAATTGGAGCCATTTTTTGGATATTTTGTAAGTTCTTTGAAACTTCATCATGGATGAATAGAGATGTTCTATAGCTTCATAGATTCGCAATATACAATATCCGTCTGAAATTCACGGGGCCACAACATCAATTGAGGCCCCTTGAATATGAAGGTCGATGGAAAATATTGCGAAAGTGTTTTCCGATTTTTTTCTTTCCAGGAACTCTGAGAATTAATGTGTTTATCCGTGGTAAGATCGTGAGTTAGCGTGGCAAGAGCTGTACCTCCAAATACGATTTTCGATCTCCCAGATTGACCACAGTGAAGTACCATGATGGGAAGACCGGGAGAGGGTCTCTCTAGGCATCGTATCCGACTTCAGCCAATGAGCTTCATGCACCAGTCGGCGCAACAATATTAGCGGGAATTTTAAATGCAGTCGATACCAAAATTATAACTTCGTTACAAGTTTTTGAATCAGATACATGAAGCATTTCTTTTAAATTTTGCATCGTTTACAATTTCAATCTATTATTTTTGATTGGTTACTGTAGAAAATTGTCACTTTATGCCACTTTCAAAATATTTCTCAACACTTCTCGCTCTCCATGTAACATGGCGGTCAACGTCTGGTCTGACTTTTCCAACCATGTGCCCGTATTGTGATCACATGGTGCGTGTCGCAAACTGATGCTGCGCATAACGAGCAAAAATCGTTGCATCGTAGTAACTCACCCATAACTTTCCACCATGGGAAAGACCATATGGGTGGATTACTCCGCCGATGTAGCGATTTTTGCTCGTTCTGTGCAGCATCATTTTACGTCACGAATCACGTAACCACAACACGGGCACTGCGTTTGGATACTCGGACTAGACGTTGGCCGCCATGCTGTATGGACAGCGAGAAGTGTTGAGGAATAATTTGAAAGTGGCATAAAGCGACAATTTTCAACGGTGACCAACCGCAAATAAAACGATGGAAGTGTTATTGAAATAAAAGATGCAATATTTTAAAAAAGTGCTTCATATATCTGTCTCAATTACTTGTAACAAGATGATAACGTTGGCATTTAAAATTCCCGCTAATATTGTGACACAAACTGATGCCTGAAGCTCATTGACTGAAGTCGGTTACGGTGCGCCATGGGAAAGACTTCGGTGAACTATTGCGCATCGAATCAGACTTCAGCCAATGAGCTTCAGGCACCAGTTTGCGTCCCATTATTAGCGGGAATTTTAAATGTAGACTGATATCAATTCACTCTGTTACAAGTCACAAAAATAGATATATGAAGCATTTTTATATTGTATCTTTTATTTCAATTATAACTCCATCATGTTATTTTTTGTTAAATATTGCCACTTTATGCCACTTTTAAAATGTTTCTCAACACTTCACGCTCTCATTTCAACATGGCGGCCAGCGTCAGGTCTGGCTTCTCAAACAAGTTGTGGTCACGTGGTTCACGTGGAAAACCCTTGAAAACATTTGGCCCTTACCGACCTAATTTTTTAATACAATAAGTTTAAATTTTTACAAACTCACATGAAAAAAGTTTTGCGGACATAGATTTTTGAAGTTATTGAAGAAGTTATACGGTCAAAGTACGTTTTTCTTTTATTAAATTCATATTCATTTTTTTAGGATTCAGATGATATTAAATGTGACATACCTCAGCCGGCATTACGGGGAGTATAATTGATAAAAAAACTACTGCGAAAGTCATCGCAACCGGAAGTACTGACTCTCGGCCTAGGGGTTATGTTGCTCAAATGCTGCTATTGCCGGTATTGTTTCTTTTCGGGTACGACTGAAAACCGCGCTTACCAAACATTTCGTATTACACAACCACAAACTATTTGACGCTAATTTATGTATTGTCTGGCGGTTCCGCTGATAGTACGCTTGAAGAATGGACGACGATAGATTCGTATCAGCGGAAGATTTTGAAGTGATTGCTGGTGCGAATAATAAGCAAATTTTAGATGTCTTCTTTATGACCTCGTTTTCTTATTCTGGTTTTTCTTTTGCTTTATTCCTATTCTCCGAACCACTCGCTCTCTTTGCAATCGTACCAATACCATCACTCAAACTTTCTTCCTATTAAAAAAATGAACACAAAATATATGTAGTTTACACAAAACTACAATTTTTGGTGCAAACAATGCTAATGCAGTTTTTTCATTACATGGAACATTTTTATGAAAATCAACCTATATGAAATTATTCGAAACACAGAAAACTACATTCGACTCTCGATGTTTTTGCATGCTTAGTTCCGAATAAGCTTTTTTGTAGCTTTTTTGTCGCGAACTCTTTTGCGAACTCTTAAGCGAACTCTTTTGCCGAAATAATACACGCTCATCAGTTACGTGATTGGTTAGATTCAAATTAGGAACCAGCCTTAATGTTAGTCTAGAGTGTAAATACAATAACAAAATTATGAATAATATAATCTTTTGTCTTTTAAACTTCAAATTATTAATATTTTCTATAATATTTCAAAGTTAGGTAAGAGTACAAGCAAACTCAAAAAACTTACAAGAATACGTTTGTTTCTGAATTCTGGATGTTCAATATTAATTACATGAAAATTAATTCCAGTTTCCTAGAAATTTGAATGACCTAAATGTTTATTAAAGTGTATGCACTGAATACAATTTAGGAGCATCGTTTTAGATGTGCATTTGTTATTGTCACTGGAATGTTGATTTTTGAATATTCTAAAGAAACCAACACGTGTAGCTATTTTGGCGGCTCAGTATAAATATTAAATACTTTGTATTTAAAAATTATCGTGTGTCATTTCTATAGAGACAAATGTTTTAAATGCATAATCCTATATCTTAATCAACTGTTAACCTGATATCAAATATCAGCATCACAGTAAGGTGTTATCACAGTAATGTTAAAGTCACAAATTTATTTAGTCATTCACTATACAGTATTTACACTCCTATGGAAAGTTATTCCGCTGCACTCCGCAGCACCCCTGAGGCAAGTCGCCCCAGTCTGACCCAGAGAACCCCACCATGCTAATACTAGCGCCTGGCCTCTCCTCCCGTGGCGAAAGCCGCACCTCGCAAGCCGTGGCTTGTGATTACCCTCTCACAGATGGCCAAGTGCATCTGCACGGAGATTCGTCCCAAACTCGAATGCCCCCGGCCCTTTCCTCCGCTAGCCTATATCGCGGGAATCACTTGACAGTGTCTTTCACGCTGTAGACTCGCGGACCACCTCGCCTCATTACGGAGTTTTGGGACCGGCCGCAAAACAATGTATTTATTAAAAATTCATATCGTAGCACAATGAATTCGCTCGCCATTCACCAAGAAGGTCCGGTTTCGATTTCCGTCGAATCTCAGGTGGAATTTGTTCCAACAAAACGAGTTGCTGCTTCTTAAGGGTTAGTCCAACCCCTGTGAAGTGTCCTAAACCCTACCCCTTTCCTTTTTCCTTCCCAATTCTGGCCGCTGAGTAGTGACGCAGGAGTGCGTAGTAGGAGGCGCGTACGCGGAGATGCTACCTGGCGGTCCTCTTTGCCAACCGACTGCCACGAGACGTGACATACTATGACAATATTAATGGAGGATTACTCCGCAAGCGCACTGATTAACGGAGGATTACTCCCCAGCGCAAAGCGCTCAACGCCCCCAAGGGGCTTAGAGACGCGTTGCGTCAATTTCACGCAATTAATTAGACTAATTGACGTGGAGAATTAGACGCAACAAATTAAAAAAAAAAAAAACAAGCTCGGCGGCCAGCTGCATGCGCTGCCTGCGCAGCCGAGGCTGTCATCACACATCATTGCTTGTATTCGTGAATCCCTGTATTCCTTCCCTATCTGCCAACCATTTCCACAAAATTAAAAAGATTTTGTTGTTACTTTCATTCCCACCTAGAGTAAAAGCACGATTAGCGGCCCCTTTTAAGAATATTTTCGTAGCTGTCTCAAAATTCTTGAACAATGGTACTTAATTCGTTATGTGAATCTCAGAGGACGTTTAGCATATCTTTTTCTCAAAAGATCCTTTGCCTTAAAATTGCCAATTTTTAATTTGATTTATTTTTTATTAATTTATTTCCAAACCCGGATGTTGTTCCAATTGTGGTCACTTAAATGGCAAAATTTCAATTTATTTATTTATTTTATTTATTTTACGTCAAAAAACAGTTGAAACTATGTATGACGTGCTATGGGGAGAAGAAAATTCTGTGCACATTTTCAAAATTCTGTGATCCCTACACTAAGTCATATACTACATGAATTTTGAAATTAAAAAAAGCTCTCATGTAATAAAATCTATTTTTAAGGATATAAAAGCAATAAATTTTGGGCTCTTATCCATGAAGTCCTTCGTCAAGGAATACTTCGTCAAGAAATACTTCCTGCTGCAACATGGAAACGATAATTTGAATAACTATATTTCCCAATGAATTCTAGAAGACGTGCACAGATAATGAAGTTACATTTATGTCCAGAAGCAAAACAAGGGGCCATATCAGCATTTGCTCAATGGATCAGGGAAACTGGACGAAAAACCTGATCGAGATGGGGGTCATTGACCCGGAGTGGTCAATAGTGGTCAGCTATTTGACTCTGGACCCCTAAACATGTCTGAGACCAAAAAAGCGCAAAAAGTACCTTCGTGTTACATTATTGCAATGCCAATTCTAAGAAGATATTTTCAGCTTATTTTAAAATATAAAATAAGATAAATAAATGAATAATCTTCGTTCACCCCTAGAAGACAGGCTCCGCGTTCGAAAGTTTGAAGTCATTTAGAATCATTCAATTCTTATTTTTCAAATTGTGTGCTTGGAGTGACCACTACTAACGCCTGCAACATTTCTTGGCTCGCCTATCACAAGTGCAAGTTCACTTTAGGGTGAAACAATTAAATGAGGTTACATACTCAATGTTACAAAAGAGGCAAGAATAATGTTTTATTAAAAAGAGGTAAAAGACTGATTAAATCAATTAAAAACTGATTTTAAATACTTAAATTTTAAAATCCAAACTTTTATGACATTGTTGGCTCGTATTTGTGTTAATAAAACATTGAAAATAATTCATTTTGATATTGATTTATTTCCTCTTCCTTTCACGTTAGTAGAGTAACAACTTACTCGAAGCTAATGTAAGATCTCCAATGCCTGTGCTAAACAAACCCAAAAGTAGGATTGGTGTGCATTTCTTGAAATGATGACTTTTAACCAATCTAAAAGTTGAAAAGTCAAATATTCACAAATAAAAATACCAGCAAGTGGCCTAATGAATGAAGTTTTGTGAGAAATGTAAGTTTGTAAATAAATCTACATACTGTCGTGTTAATTTATTTCGTATTTGTTACACAAAACAAAACGGAGTCATTTATTAAAAACATAAAACAGGCAGAAAATTTGTTATTTAACCGCATTTCTGCCCTATCGAAATTATTAAATAATAATTTAAGGTAGAATTTAAAAAGAGAATAAACATGAAATAAAGGGAAAAGTAAAGTATATAAACATAATTCAAATCCCGGTTGATAGCTACAAAACATTCGTCAAACATGTTTTCGTATGAAGAAAGTAATCGTCATGGTCTTTCGAGCGCTTTTTGTGCTTACATTCCCCACTTCATCTTGCAAATGAACCTACCTTTCTGAATTTAGAGAGAAAATGAGAGCGGAGTCAGGGCAAGGGTCCCGTGACCACAGGAGAGCCAAACTTCTAAGGCGGACAAGTATATCCTGCGTACACATTTTGACAATCCTGTCGTAAATGATCGTTTGATCTGGTATTTAGAGCGCTTTCTCGCCAGTGTATTATAGAACTCGAAGGAATATCGACAATACAGAACAATGAACAAAAATATTAGTGAATAATTGTTATTTCAGGACATTACAATGTGCGTATTAATGTAGAAAGATAAACAGAAACACTTAGGACTTATAGTTTTTCCTCACTATATTTCCCCCACATACAACATGTAGTAGAAGTACGGTTGTTGTATTTGCTATCTCCTTTGACGTTCGTCCGTTTCACAATACTAGAGGACCTTTTTAACCACAGTTGAGGGGACGTTTTAGTATACATATAGAGAATATTTCGACTAGTATCTTGTGTAGAAATTGCAATCTGTTTGTGTTTTCCTTGTTACTATCTCTAACTGTTCGGGCCCACAGCAGAGCAGAATGACAAAATCTTATTTTATCTACTAACGGCTCCTAACGCCAACCGCCTGATGTAACAGCCGCTTGGCCGTTCCTTACAACACCCAGCACACGTGTGCATCCACTCGTGTTTCCCAGAAACGCGTCTGGCGATATTCAAGCCAACCGTTTCGTAACGTCTCTCTAGCAAACCGTTTGTTCTCGAAACTTCCAGAACAACTCAAATTCTCATCAATGATTGGCTGGGGCCCTATCTTCACTCATGCAATTCTAAATCAAAATCTCGCGACGTTTCTCGCTGTTTAGAAAAGGTCAGTCGTAGTATGAATGCCTTGCGGGCAACATATGTAAGCACCAGAGCTCCGTGTTGCGGTACGTAATAATCTCGATGTCTTGTGAAGAGTATCATATTCAGTATCGTTAACATTGTGTAATTTGTTAACTTTATGTAAACTGTTTCAAGTGATGTCGCAGTATGAATGCCTTGCGGGCAACATGTGTAAGCGCCCGAGCACCGTGTTACTGCACGTAAAAATCTCGATGTCTGGTGATGAGCATCGTATTCAGCATTGTTAACATTGTGTAATTTGTAAACTTTATGTAAACTGATAATTTTGTGTAAACTATTTCAAGTGCCACGAGGCTCAAGCAAGGTCAGCTGACTCCGTCTAGCGTCGTATGTAAAACTAATTCAAGTGTGATTTGAAACTGCCATGTGCTTGAACTATATCTGAGAAAATGTTATAAGTGAGAACAAAATAGATATTAAACTACTGTGCTAGGTGAAATTGATGATTTATTCACAGCTGATCCTTATCGGAAACTTCCTTCATCTGAACTGTCGAAAGGAGCGGACCGTTTTGTGTAAAACGTCCATCACCAAAATACAGTTCACTTTTCCCCAATTACAACTGGCCCGTTCACTAACAATATCTATGCTTTTCCTGTTGCAATTTTAGAATATTGTGTAAAAGTCTACTGGCTATCTACTGTTCATGTACGCACTGACTACATACGATGATCCAATGCGTTGATTTCACCTTGATTTTGTTGTAAAACAAAATAGTCTTCGGCTTCTTTTCTCAGCATTGGGTGTGCTGATGCTGTCATGATCAGAAATTTGATTTAGTTTTGCATTTATAGTCTGTGCGAATTTGACCAAAGTTCTGGTAAAATTAATTATGATACAAGCATAAATCGCTTGGGTTTGTGACCGTTTTTACTTGAGGTGGCAGGTTTGGCTTATTCTTTCTCTTCGCATCTAGGAAGCTTTTATCATTTTTCAATTTTTAGGCCAGTAAAATAAAAAACAACAAAGAAAAACGTATCGAATGTAACGTTCAAGACGTTTCCCCAGTGTGGTTCCATGAACTTTACTACATTTTTTGGAAGACACAAACTGTGATTTCGTTTCATTTTTTCCAAGGTACGGAAATCCACTGATATAAACTAGTCTTCATAATTTTATATCATGTTTGCTTCATTTGCCACGTGTAGCAGACACCTATATCTGCACTTGTGAATGGATAGACCTATGTCCATCAGCTGTTAAATTCTCCTCTGAATTGAAACAAACATGATTTTTGAACAAACATATCCCTGATACTCGATGAAAGTGCGAACTTATCTTTTCTCAATCGCTCTATTCTCTCATTCCACAAATCGAAACAAAGATATTTCATAATTTCTAGAAAATCGTTTCTTGACATGGATTTTGTAAGCACATTTACACTTCCTACATGTGATCAACACCTTTTTGGACGGAAGTGTCTGTGACTACACTCTTAGAACGTAAACGAATTAAAAAACACCAGTAACTCGATTGATTGATGATTCCGGACGCGTCAACAACTGGAGTCATTAGTCACGTAAGTGTAGTTCAGGCTTTTCACCGGGAGGTGGCGATGATCTTCCCCCACTAGATGGCGACATCTGGCGCTGACCTACCGTCGACTAGAGAGGTTTTCCCCAACCAGGTATCTCCCACCAGCGGGGCACCGTTCCAGCCGGGACAAGTTCTAAGCCCCCGACCGGTCTCCCGGCATGTGTGATAGTGTAGTGCATGTTAGTGTGTGTGTGTGAGGATAGGACAAAAAAGAGGAAAGAAAGATCGCGCGTGGACCTTGGCCGGTTTGTTAGGGTACTGCTCCGGCATTCGCCTGATTCTAATCGAAGACCCCACGGAAAACTACCGATCAGAGCAGCCTGCCGCAAGAATTCTCCTCCAGACCACGACTGAATTCAACCTAACTCACCAACTACTGTCAAAAATCCTACCGCCGTCGACACTCAAACCTAGGACCACCCCGTCAGAAGCACTGCAGTGACATCAGTTGATGCACTGAGCCACCGCTCCCGGTACCAGTAACTTAAAAAGAATGGAATATATCCGGGGGGGGTCACCAATGCTCTGCTATCACCATGCATTGAATTTCAAGAAGGCAACATTGGCTTTATAATACAGAAAATGAATATCCTGATAATTAGAAATATATTATTCCCTATAGAAAACGGAATTATGAGACAAATAATACGATTGCTTGTCCTGGAACTCCCAAACATTACACTATGTCAAAATGACAAATCGTGGTCCTTCGAGGTACATGTGAGATTTTTTCAATTCTGCAAAAATCACAAAATTACGCTTGACAACAAATAAAGAACGCACACTCATGAATGCACTTACCAACAGCTAGTTTTCTAACTGTCAAAACTCAAAACCTGCGTTGTTAAAAAAATACAAACGAGTCATTTTGACACTCTCTGTCCTTCTAATGTTAAATGGCAAATTGGTGCTAGTATAAGAACCTACCTGTTGCCAGGATGCTGAACATGCCCGTGAACACCTCTCACGATGAGGTGGTGGCAGCTGAGAGTTGCAAAATTGCGGTGAAACTATACGATTGTCTTGATTACACCAATACGGACGACGTCTCTCTCCTGTGCCACATGTAACTGAACACTGGAAAAGTATTACAATGAATTAAACACAATCATGGTACAAGGGATACAATCTCATGAATGTCAGTTACCGCTATGATTATAGGCCACAAACCGGTCACTTAACATTGTGACAGATTTTCAGCTAACAATAAAAATTAATATTATTCACTTCTTAATAATTCACTTCTTCAAATTCTCTTCTTCTAATTCATTTCTATAAATAAAGATAATTCACTTTTTGCTTTAAGAATGATTACATGTATTTAAAATAATACATTTTATGTTATTGTCAAAGAAAGCGGGGTCTCTTTTAATTTAGACAACACTTCTTCAAAAACATTTAAGAGATCTTTCAAATATACAAACCAATTCATTAATAATATCCAAAAAACCAACATGAAAACATATCTAAATTTATGTCGAATATGTGAAATAAATTTCTATTAAACTATCTCTTAATTTTTATTCCATATGTGAACTTTGAAATGAAAATAAAAAGTTTTCTGAAATATTTATTTGTTTGTAACATGTAGTACCATTCAGTGTGATTTTTATTGTTAGAAGTGGGAACAGCTTCGAAACATACTTCGGACATAGCCGGGAAAGGGTAGTGATCAAACTGCTAGAGGGAAGTTTATAAATCTAGAGAGAGACAAGGTGTACAGTTTCAAATTTCACTGTCAGTCGTCAAAGAATATTCGTATCATCCACAAAGATAACAGTTCTACCGTTTCGAATCGTCAAGTACATATAATAGGAAGAGAATACGGCATAAAATCGATCCCTGCGGGACTCCATGTGCAATTGGCAATGAATAGGAAAGGTGTGTGTATAAAGTCCCATCATTCTATTCTACTCTCCATTACTCTCTGTGATCTTCGTTTCAGGTACGAACATAACCTATCAAGGGCAATACCACGAATTCCATAAGAAAGTAAGTTGAAAATAAAATGTTATGATCATTTAAGCCAAAATATTTTGAAAGATCTAAAAATATTCCACTAGGCGCTTCATTTTGATCCATGAATGAAGCGACATCTTTAAGAAAAAAATATATGGCTGCTGGCAACAAGTTGTAGATGATGAGAGAAAAATATTTTATTTTATTTGTAACATTTCTAATTTTGGTGATACTGATAAAAATTTTGTTTTTATCCTACTATCCCAAATTCATTTCGCCGCACGTCGCGCGCTTCTTTCGCGCCTGCGGGCTCAGCTAAACCCGGTGTTAGAAGAATGCGTCCTGGTCAGAAACGCACAATGCTTTAGAAATTTCGACTAATGGACATCTAACACTCAAGAATTTTAAAGCGTGCTGATGTGCTTAGTTTAGGATGTTTATGTCTTTTGAGGGTGTAGCATTCGCAATATAAAACATTTAAACTAAGAAAAAAATCTTTGAAGCAGACTTCCCCATTTTTTGAAGCAGTGGACATAAATGTTATCCAAATGGGTTAAATACCGGAATTACAGTCGACACCGGTTATAGCGAAGTCGGATATAGTGGACTCTCGGCTATAGTGAACTTAAGTCACTGGGCCCGTTTCGCTTACATTACAAATAAGTACAAGAAAATTCGGTTGTAGGGAACTCTGAACCTCGGCTAGAGCGAACGTAGGAAATGCAACGTGTTGTAAATTCCTTCCTTCCTGGAAAAAAACATTACCTCAGTGCCACAAATTCCTGCACTCGCGACTTGGAAAAAATATCGTCGTCCAAAGGTCATCATTAAAGAATTTTCCACTGAGGTGGAGGTAGTGAACATGGAATAGGGATTATACTCATGAGGCCGTGTTCTGCGTGGGCCACAATAAGCGATAGGGATGCGCGACTGCTTGCTTCAGTTTCATGTTGGATGTTACCTGAGATTCCGCGCGACTAAGCACGTGATATTCTACATAGGTAACAAGAAACGCGTCTGCCACAGCCTCACAGTCTGACGAGACACACCGCGCCGCACGGAAAGGCGGGTCGATTTCTTTAGCCACTTGCGCCATGCCGCTTCCGGAAGGATCTCATTGTTACAGCGAGTAAAACTTTCTTCGTGGGAGAGCCAGTGCACATGCGATGTGCATCCTGAGAGGAAGAAACGTTTGCCATGCTAACTTACGAATGAGCATAGTCTTCAGCAGTAATGTCGAAGCGTATTGTTCCAGGCATACTGATTTGACCATTGGATGTGAAGAATATGTGGAGGACAACGTCCCACTGACAGAATCGCTTCTACATGCAATGACACACGCAATTCGTCGAGCATGCAATGACACATCAATAGAGATTTTCATAGACACGGAGTGCGAGGTGATAAGTGTGAAATCCCACTGACGAGGGCATCGTAAATGCTGTGAAAGACTGAAAATCTTTCAGGATGACAGGAAACAAGTGTGATGAAGTCGATACAAATGAAGGTGTTCCAACACCCCCAAGCAGCAAGACAGCATTACTTAGAGACAGTGGACAATGTAGCATATGGAGAGAGAACGAACTCTGGAGAAAGAGCTAGATAAATTATTAATGAAAAATGTACGCCGCAAACAATTGAAAATAATTGATTTTCTAAGGTCATATAAAGATATTGGAATTTTCAGTTCGCGCCGTTCATGGATTTTGCTGTGTCTCTATACAAATAAAATGCATAATTGTGGAGAAATACTTTTTAATTTTGACATCATTGGATATATTGAACCTCTGACATAGTGAACCAAGAAAACTAGTCCCCAGAAGTTCACATAAACCGGAGTCAACTGTACATAGTTTATCACTTTTGTGAGGCGGTCCCATGTTTGTTTCGTGGCCTGAGCAAAAATGAAGCTGTAGCTTTCTATTTCAAATGGTCTGTTTCTCTAGGTGTGTGACGAAATAAATTAAGGCAGGGCAAGTAAGGCTAGGTACGGTGATGGAAAACTTCGTGTTCGCCATATGTCTCCGTCACCCCAGACGTGGATAAATAAAAGCAAGGCCCAAGCCTGGGAACATCACTTCCTGGCATAAATAGGATTAATCCGGCCCTAAAATGCCAAATACATACTTACGTATAGATAATCACCAGGAATCTAAAGTTCTCAAAAAAGAAATACAATTACATAAATCTATATTAGTAATTTCGAATATACGCATTAATTGACGGGAAACTACACTGACTCTAGTCAATGTAAAAGGTGTCAATGGTTTCGTTCCCAGAATGAGCCAATCCGTCAATTCAATTTTGCGTAGAAACGCGTTATGTGGTCATCGTTTTTTGCTTTGAAAATGACCCTGGGACAATTCAACGCTCTCTGCAACTTAAGATTAGTCTCTTAAGAACCATTAGTGAGACGTGGAGAGCAATAGAAGCCAGAAAAATAGCTGACAAGCTCAGATCTAAGATTCACTGAGAGCAGGGGCGGTTTTCGCCTCCGTTGCAGGTTTGAGCAACCACCACCAATATATTTCTTTCATTGATTCACAAAACCACGTTTTTTTAATGAATATATTATGAATGATTATTTCTTAGCGTATTTATTATTTTTGCAGCGATTCGTTTAAAGCTGTTCGTTACAGCCGGTGAGATTTGCAACCATGTCGACAAACTGAGCGATATTTTCCCTTTGTCGCCGAGGGAGACGAGCACAAGCGGCGAAAGGCTCGCGGCGTTGACTGTTGCAACATTCCAGAAGCTACACTTGGAAGCGCATGATATTTTCTCAGAAAGATAGGACGAGAACATATTTATTGGGATTATGACCTTTGTCGGCGACCAGAAAGAGACACAAGGGCAACAGGATCACTTCCTTTCTCTCTATCAGTTTTATCTCCATGACGAGAGGTGCGAGAAGTTTCGCAGCTCGTGAATATAAAATAAAGAGGAAAGAGTAAGTCTCAATGCAGGTTTACGAAACGATGACTTACTAATTAAATTAATTTTTAGTCATAATGTCACAAAAAAATTGCAAAAAGGAAAAATGAAGTATGAATTAATAATTACTGGAGTGAGTGAACATGAGAATAATTCATTTATAAAACTTGCTGTATTTTAACGTCTTGCAGATTTTAAACGGGGGCTAGTTCTTTCAAATTAGGTACGTTTAGATAAGAAACATTATCCCTATATTATCACAAAAACTTTCTTAGTTCTTTTTTAAATTCATATTTAGGGTGATTCATGTAGGGCTTCAATCCGCATTACCTATTAGAGATTCTTTCCGAACGTCAATTTTGTGGGATATACAACTACAATCACTAGCTAATTATACCTCGTGTTTTCTAATTATTTCCTCTCAAGATATCTACGCCCAATGGAACACCGCTTCAGCTAGAATAAGCTCAAAGCTAGCGACTGGTATACCGGCTTTGCGGCAGTGCAATGCATTTTAGTGTGTGTGTGTGTAAGAACGGCGAGAAGAAAAAGGAAGAGAAAGGAAATATCGCGCACGTTCCGTGGGCCTATTTTCAGGGTACAGCTCCGGCATTCGCCTGGTATTGATGGAGAAACGAGAGAAAACTACCGATCACATCAGCCAGCCGCTAGAATTATCCTCCAGAAAGCAGCTGAATTTGACTCAGCTACGTATACAGCTAATGTCGAAAATTCCGCCACCGTCGGAACTCGAACCCTAGGCCCTCCCGGTCCGATTTGTTGACCAGTTATTGAAGTAAGATGCTCTTTCCGATTAAAGGTGGAACCATTATCACGCTCAGACTTCGCATAGAAGTAAAATAATATGGACCAATCATTCATTTAAGTCTTTGGCATTGAGTCGTACGAAAAAGTCTTGATAATACCAGAAACATTATTTTGATCTTATTACAATTTAAGTCAAGTTTATTGTGAGAGGACCATCTACGGATACTCTGAATATCTGTTAAGTCTTGAGAACACGAAAGATATTTCAGAAAGGTATCCATGTAAATATCGATACATTTTCAAATACACAAAGCGAATTAACAGTGAACCAGCACGTGACATCATTAATCACCATAGAAATGAATAAGGAATTCAGAACAAACCCCTCGCAAATTTCTTCTCAGAACAATTGCAATTAATTCAATCTTTGACGACGTTACCTCGACCCACACGATAATCTCTGAAGCAATTCAACACATACCGGTATCCGACATTCAAACTACCTAGGTTTTCAATAGTAAATCATGGTCCACAACATCAAAGTCCATATGAACTTGATTAAATTGAGAGGTTTAAAAATTGTTTTGCTTTAACATCAGTCAACGGCACACCGTTCATTTTCAATGGAGTACATAATTGCTTACTTGAAATGGAAAACTTCATTAAAACAGTTTTCTTTTCATTTACTATTAATTTATTACGGAACCAATTTGAAAATATATTGTCCTATTTACGGTTTCTTTATTGCAAAGATTACTGAATTGTATCATCCGCACAGAGAACTGTTTTTTCTGTTTCGAATAGTCGAGGGCATATCGTTTACGTACAGTAGGAAAAGAATAGGGTCTAAAATCGATCCTTGAGGAACTCCACGCGGTATTGGCAGAGTTGAAGAGGTGCGTACATAACCTTCCATCATTCCAGTAAGGTATTTCCACTCGAGATCGTTATTAAAGGTACGAACATAAACAATCTAGGGCAATACCATAAATTCCATATGAAGATAATTTTGAAAGTAAAATGTCATGATCGATGACGTCAAAACGCGATGCTTTTGAAAGATCTAAAAATATTCCAATAGGTGCTTCATTTTGATCCAATGATGAGGAGATATCTTTAAGAAAAATTAATGTTTGTTTCCGTAGATTTGGATTTTCTAAATCCATGTTGGCAATCTGAAAGGGCGTCGTGTTTACTGAGAAAGTTTTCCATTCGTACGTAAAAATGTCTCTCTAAAATGTTTGAAAAACTGACAAAAGAGAAATAAGTGAATATTTTGAATTTAATTTTTGTTGCTTTTTTTGAAGAGCGGCTTAATCTTAGCTGTTTTGAAAATATCTGGAAAAGTTACGGTGCATAAGCATGCATTAAATATGTGAGTTAACGGGTGTAAAGTGGCAGTCACAAAGATCTTTAACAAACAATCCGGAAATTCATCTAAACCGGACGAATATTTATTTTTTAGTTTACCGATTATTTTCAGAATTTCATAGGAAGAAATTTCGGAAACGAACATCGTGTCTAAAGTTTTTGGAGAAATGGCTGATTTTCAATTTTGTGGCTTGTGAATTTTGTGGCTCGTGAAATTTGTGGCACTTTTTCGTGAACTTCCAGGAATATATGACTATGAACATATGAACTTCCAGGAATATATGACTTTGTTAGAAGGTGCTATTAAGAAATGTTTATCATTGTTTTAACACAATGCACTTGTCATGAAATGTATAAATAGGTAATTCTTAAAATTATTTATTTATTGTAAATGAAGGTAAAGAAGAAATTAATTATGAAATTAAAAAAATAAATGAGAATATAGTACATAAGAACTTAAATGATCTAACTTTAATTCATTTTTGATTTATATAATGAGTTTCAAAGAAACAAAGCTTTAATATAAATAGTGGATACTTCAGATTGTTGGTGGAAATGTAAAACTTCATAATAATTGAGAAGCGGAATTTGATAACGTAAAACATCACCAAAAGTGATCAATAAAATACAATTAAAATGTTTTAAAAATGCCTAAAAGCAAAGAAAAATGACGTAAAAAATGTGATCAAAACCAGTTCAGATGAACAACTCAAGCTGATGGATATGTTACTGATGTAATAGTGGATTCTTCTATTCGTTGGAGTGGACTCAGCTTGCAAACTTTTGGTTTAGACTGTTCTTTACCACGAAATCAGTCTTTAGTTATCTTGAAATTGGCTGAACCGACAATGGCGCTGAAAGGCGTCACAGGAACCTTAGATTACATACAACGACTAATATTACAATTTCTGAGCGAAGAAATCGAATAGGCTACTCAGGAATTCTGTGAACAACATTTGTTGCATCTCGTAAGTATTACTTGAAGCACGTACCATGAAACTGGCTTTAAATCGATGAAATCCGCGAAAAATGCACGGGGTAAGCAAGAATGAGAATTTAATGAATATCGAGAACTGAAATTACGATGAACCGTATGTCACTTAGTCAAAAATATTGCACCCACTGCGATAAATGCTACTGCGATCTTTGCGCCGGTCCACTGGGCAATCTCAGCTGTGAGACATTCGCTAGGACTCGGAGCTGCACGCGCATTTTATTCGCTGGGCCAGCAGCGGGAAGCGATCGGGGAGAAGGCGCCGCAGATAATGTAATGAACCCACCTAGCTAGGGATGCATGGCGTTACTCCCCCTCCCTGCTTCAAAGCGAGGCCTAGCCTGCCTCGTGATTGCAGTACTCCCCGCCAGAGAGAAATGAGAGCAAAAAAGACATCTTACATTTACTCATATGCCAGTGCTACATCAATTCATAATTATTTTAAATGTCATGTTTTGTCAATATACATTAATGTAGCGTTTATCGAGAAGTTTATAATTTATATAATGATTATGTCTCTCTCGCTGTAAAGAGAGTGAACGAAAATGTTACCCTAGATATGATAAATTCTTAGGAAGAAGGTTGTTCTGACGCACGTGATCAGAACACTAGATTCTCCGTATTTTCGAACAGCATTCCGGAAGAGAGTCGGTGTGTCTGTCAAGACTGTGCGAGATGTAAAAAGAATAAAAACCTACGGTCCAAACAGAACTAGTGAAGAAATATTATACACTTTAATCTATTGAATCATCACTGCTTGAGAATATATGACACTCACATTCATTTTTCGAAAAAACTGAAGTATTTTGCTAGTCATGAAAGAAGAATGGAGCTTAGTTTCCATTGATTACCGCAACATTTTCAGGAAGCAGATTTCATTTTCCTGTTCAGTAAGTTACTATTTACTTTTTCTTTCATGAAAATACATCTTGTTTGAAAGTGATAAATTGCACGTTGGAATTGTTTATTTTAAAAGCATTTTGTGTTTCACAGTTGTGGTAAAGAATCTCCTGTTGCCCGACTGCTTTGTATGCGGCAGGGGAGGGGGAAATAGCAGTTGGGGTATACAATGAAATCACCGCACGCCCCTGGTACTAAACGGAATTGTTCTAAAGTGAAAAGAAAAAAGTCATTTCATGAAAATCCGCTCCCTAATAATAATGCATTTTCTCTATTGATATCCCCATTTTTGCATTACCACACTTCATGAGATATTAGCAATATATTACTTTTGTATGAAATGAAGGTCATCCATCCTAAATCATTATTGCAGATATGAGCTGAGTAATAGACGAACCTTAAAAAATCTTGTGTGTAATGTAACCTAAAAAATACTATCTGAATGAACTGTTTTGTATTAAATCAAATTAATGTTACGAGTCAGATCAGTTAACTTTCGCTTACTGATTTAATATAAAATAATTACTAATTTTAATGTTAATTCATAATTATTAATTTAAAAAATATTTCTGGAAGGTATATTCTACTGTACAAGTGAATATTATATTTTTACAGAATTTTTTTGATACGCAGAAATTAATTATATTTAGAAAATAATTGGACAGTGAACAATAAAAAGAGCATCTTATTTTTAGTGAATGAACTGTTCCGAGGTGTATTTGTCGCATCTCGTCGTTTGCAGCACGCTACAATTTTCAAACCGTGTTTTTAAAATTCAAACAGTCGTTTGGTAGAGCGCGAGCGTATACTCCAATTTAAATATAGTGGCACTTCAAGGTCACGATCTGGACGGAGAGGGGGAAAACTCAACGAATCGGAAGTTTCGTTACGACTATAATTTTTAGTGTTCGAGCTCCCGATTGGATGACAACGTACCTTTCTCCTTCCAGCTCGTGACCTTGAAGTGCCATGATCTTTAAATCGGAGTGTAGCTCTCCACGCTTGACGTTCACGCAGGACACTCGCATTTCTTTCAACAGTTTCAACTTTTGTTGCCTTTCAATGAATGTCACGCGCCGTCGCTCGCTTTCGACAAACGTATCACACCGCCTTATCTTACCTAGTGAAGGAAAGGTCCTGTTAGTATTGACCAATGACAAAGTTCTAAGCCTTGGGCTCTTTCAAAAGATGTGTATCTAATTCCAGCAAGCACTCATTAGAAATGGAAAATCATTTTACGAGTAATATAGTTTACACTTTCAGAGTTAAAATTTCAATGTTTATTCTCTTAACTTCAAATATTACTGAAATATTAAACGTTTATGTGGATCACGCCAATTTGTGAGAATCAAGAACGCTGATACAAGAATGGCTTTTTTCTCTTCCATTAACGAAATATTGAAAATGATTCAATCAAATAAAAGCTCAAAACATAACTGTAAGTGAAATACGTTCAATTAACATGTACTAACAGGTGTCCAGTCTCCCAGCTTCCATGAAGGGCAGCTACTGCTAGCACATTTCTGCATTGTAACACGCTGATGGGCATTGCATAATGATTCGTTGACTGGCTCTCCCAGATTGCCAACACATTCCACAAGTCGATGTTGATATCCTCCACCACATGTCTTGGAACACTGAAACCATACAGAATGAAATTTACTGAGAAAGTCATTTTCATAAAACAATTTTTGTTACATTAAAGTGTTACAGTAGAGTAAATGGAATACATTAAATAATTTGAAATTTACACTAAATTTTACAAAGACAATGGTAATATCTGTTACTATTTAAAAATTGAGGGATTCACAAAATATTTATACCTTAATCTAAATTTTAGATACAAAAATTAGTAGGGGGAAAATCGGGTACATATGTATCAAAATTTCAAATGAAATAGACATTTCTTTGGTGATTACTGGAGAAAAAGAAAAAGAATTATCCGAAAAAATGTACCGTACATACACAAATACATCCACAAGATTAATTACCAGATACAATTCAACGTACCCTGTGATGTGAGAAAATGGCAACGGTTCATAGCGATCCCATCATCATGCAGATTCAGTTCCTTACGGCAAAAGAAGATTACAGATTTTGCCAGTTCCTCTACGTGAAAATTATTACTTCATAATCATGTGGTAATCACTGAGTTACTAGTGCGTTTCATTTCCACAACATGTGTTTCAATAATTAATTGTTCAGTTCTACAGTAAGTATAAAATCCTTTCTTTATACTACAAATAAGAATTTTTTCCTCCATCCCGAATTTTGTTCAGATTATCCGAAATTTCGGGTTTGCGGGTTCAGATTAGCGGGGTTCTACTCTATTATTATTATTATTATTATTATTATTATTATTATTATTATTATTATTATTATTATTATTATTATTATTATTATTATTATTATTTATAGGGAATGGATTACAAATAATAGACAAAGAAAACTTGATTAATTATTTAAAAGTGATCATTAAATTTAAATGTAAAATTATCAGTCATTTCATATACATTCAGTCAGGTACATATTATGTAGACAAAAGAGTAGTCCAACAGGTTTGATAAAACACTCATGTTACTGCAAGTATTGTTTTGTTAAACGTATGTACTATCTCTGTTCAGAGTCAGGAATAGACACTCAGGAACCCATGGAAAGTTGACAAAATCATTCTGTTCGGTAATTTAGCAAAAATACCAACTTGACTTTTATTTATATATTTTTGTTGGTAAGAATTGAGGTCCATGTCGTTCTTTTACATTCTGGAATGTTCCATCTTCCACAGTATTCTACGACATTTCACACTTTCCTAGAGATCCTGTGTTCACAATGAGTACCATTTCATCTCATGCCAAGAGCCACACTTAAAAAATGGGGTCCTAGGCTACTGTCTAGTAAGCCTTGGCAAAAGCGCACTGCTACTTGTGGTGACATCAAACTATAGACACTCACCTCACAACCCCATAATTTCTAAACAATAAATGAGAAAAACATTGAGTCAGAGTAATTTATAGACAATTAGCAAAAAATTTTGTACAATTTTTTTTGGTTGAGCTCAATTGGTTGTAAATATTTCATGAGCTCCTTAATGTTACATGAGAAATTAATATTTGCCTTTTTATGGTTCTTTTCATCCAATTTTAAAATATAATCTATCCTTAAATTAACACAGGCTATAGATACATTAGGTACCATGAAAACACAACTTTCTTCTTTTTAAACGTGTTGATGTGTGAGAAGAAATGAAAGTAATTTGTTTATAATTAGCAGACTCAAACTAGTTGACAAAGAAACTCAAGTTGTGCTCTGTTCTCAAGTATCCCATAGGTTATGGTATTTTACTTAAGATATATTAATGTACATTCATGTATCTACCAATACTGTAGAAAATTAGACCACGTGCTGATTGATATCACCCCCAATGCCATGAATACCTGAAGGGAAAACAGACGAGAAGGGACTAGTGTGAGACTGGTGTTGGGTTACATTATTTCTATATTCATAGGCGTGCGCAGCCTAAAACAAGAGAAAGCAACTACAATTTTGGGGACCCTTTATTTTTGAACATGACATATTTTACTAGTAAATGAATAGAATATACAGTAAAGAAAATGAAATATTAACTTTAAAGATTCAATTAATAAATAAAATTGATTTTATGTTAAACCATTTACAGGGTTGCCAGGCGGCTTGGAGAGCCCCTCTCCAAATAGCGTATAACAATTTCCAAACCTGTCAGGTTAAAAAAGGGGAAATCAAGGATTGAGCATAATTAAGGAAATAATATATTTGGCTGACGTTTACTTACGAGGAACCTACACGACATTCGTACTTCATTGGCATTCATCTGTTGACAACTTAACAATTGTATGTTCACATAAGTCGTTTTGCCAATTGTACGGCGATTGAGGTACACACATCATATAAAGGCAATAGAGATGTCCAGAACGACGTCACGTTTGGCAGGAAACTGTTGGGTGGCAAGTTCTAGTGAGCGCGTAAGCGTTTCCTAGAGAATTGGTTTTTGGCTGTATTATGTGGTTCCGATGTTTGTGTTTCTAATACCATATGTTATCTACAATGATATTTGCTTTCTTTCGTTTTTTTAGGTTACAAATTTAATTTAAAGAAACACTATTATATCGGACATACGTCAAGTCACTACTTTCAAATTTCGAAAATGGTTCCAAGTAAATATTATCATGATATTAGTGATGATTCTAAGGTGTTAATTTATAATAAAATGAAACATTTGAAACATGTGGATCCACGAGCCCTTTCATCGAATAAAAAAAGTGACAACTAATTTCAGTCCCCAGAGGTATTCCAGTGGAAGTGACCATTTGCGTGTATATTTATAAACTGTCCGCTTTTTAAATATTTATTTTCGAAAATTGTATTCATTATTAATATTGAGAGACATATCACCTACATTAAACGTATCGTTCGCAAAAAATCCAATATGTTCTTAAATAGTCCCAAAAATGTTCGTAATTTTTCATGAAGTGGAGAAACTTTCAACACTAAGTTAACCAGAATTCGACGTAATATAACGTATTAAATTTGTAATGTGTTCATTATAATAAATACACTTTAAAATTTATTTTAAAATAAAAATAAATATTACACTTCATATTTTATAAAAAATCCCAGTTTCCTCTGCTGAATTCGAATTTTGATGAATTTCAATATTCAAGACACGCGTTTAAAATATTACTTGTTTTCCTTAATGATTTTAATGTTAACATATTTTATCAAACGTATTTGAAATGAAACTTGCTTCTTTTGCTTGTCCAGTTTTAATGAATATTTCTTGCTACTTCTTGCAATACAATAGGAACATATGACTTGATACCCTTGGTGGCAGAAGTAAACAGTTGATTTGGTGAGCAACGTGATATTTGGGCCTAGATTTTATACAAGTAAAGTGTTGAAGATCACTTAGCTTTTACACAAAAGGAGATCTACAAAATACGCATACATATTATGATGCTCTGTTTGTTCATGTTCAGGGAAAACCAATGACAGCTTATTTATTGTGAGAGCTAAGTCCTTTTAATGCGTTGTTTATATTATTGCAAAAATGTGGAAAATCAACATACTTTTGCAGATGAAACATCTGAGAATGGCAGGTAAATATTTAGACGTTTGAACTGCGATTTACGAATATGAAGTGGAACCTATAAGTGGGCACTATTGACTTGAAATAGCCATCTAACGTTTTTCGCTTGAAAGCAAAAATCCACTTTTGTCCCATTTGTTCCAAAGGTGCTTAATTTTACTTTCCTGACTTCTGGGAAGAGTAGAGAATCTAAAAAACTTACTGTCTCCCACCGCCTTTTGCCCCAGTCCAGTATCGCACACAGCTTGTTTATTGTGAAATTACAACTTTATTTTAGAGAAAAATATATCTCACTGCAAGACAGTGTACCTACGCAAAACAAAAAAGTTTTAAAATCATTATAGACAGAGGAAAATCTCCAAGAATGAAGAATGATCTCTATGTACTAAAAGAAAATCGGCACATACGCCGTATTTTAACCAATAGCTTGTGTCATCCGACATCTGCCACTTGCCACCCAGAGGCGACGGTTTTGCTCTCAGAAGCTCTAAAGGTCACGTGTTCTGGACATATCTATGAATTGGGTGCGCTCAATGAATATTGTGGGGAACGAAGAGAGATATTTACTATGGCTCTTCAATAAAAACAAGTCCCTAACAATGTTGAAAGTCAGTTATTCGTTGAACATGCACTAGGATGGTTTAGGTTATTCGCTTCGACCAAAGGCCGGAGCCTCGTTATGAACTTCGACACACAGCGAAGCGTCATATGTGACAAACAAGGGTTCGGCAAAGAGTACTTTGAAACAAAATGAGTAGGAAATTGTGCTTTGGACAGAATTAAGGATGTTGTATGTTAATCGCGAGACAGAAATACGGAACCTCGTCATAAAGTTGGACACATGTAACAAAACTTGTAACTGCCTTACAAGTTTGAGGTTATAAATTATTCGACGCTATTCCGTCCGCGGATATTCCTTGTTCGTGCTTAGAAAAATGACTAGTTCTGTTATGTCAGCTAAATCAAGTCACACCCCACTTTTACAAACCAATCCATGTTCCTACTAGAATACAAGACAAGCAAAATTAGCAACCATTCCCAGTAAGTAAACAATAACCAAATGTTTTATTACTTAAGGTTCGGGGCTTCTTTTAAATTTAGCAGGGGGAGCCATGGGCCTTCTACCTCGTGCGCACGTCTACGCCTATGTGGATGTTTCTGTTCGAAGTGTGATGGGTGATATCAGTTGAAATAGTAAGAAAGGAAGTATTGCGAGTCTGACCTGTAACCATGCCAAACATAAAATTTTTTCTACTATACTAATATTTAAGTAGTATAAAAAATGGAAACTTACACTGCCCCAGTCACCAAATTTCCAGTGACCACAAGGAACTTCACATTCTTCGTATTCTGGAGGCGTTTCTAGATGTTGTATGCATAAATGACTATCAATGTGTTGGACTTCATTTGGAGCGATTTCAACTATACAATGAGCAGTCAAATTACGGTAACCACGACCACATTGCACAGAGCATTCAGTTGCAGTTAGTTGCCAGCTGTTAATGAAATTATGAATTAAATCACATTGTCAAATGTCACAGCAATTAAAATTTTAAGAATTCATGTTTTTCACATTGCAATATTATAATTACGAAACGAATTATTTGAAATAATCTCTACAACAATAATATCAATGATATCATTAATAATAATCATTAATGACATTAGAGTAATGAAAGCTTGTAAAAGAAACAATTTCTTAAATACATTTTTTTCAAGAGGTTCACCAAATAGGGTTCACGATATATGGTATACAGAGCATTCTGAATCAATTAATCTTAATTTAGAAGAGCCAAAATAACAAGGCCATATAGAAAATCAAACACTACTTGCAAACTTTAGGCATCTAACATTAACATCTTTCTACCTTTTATTTTCAAAGCATTAGGTCTGTACAAATCAAAATCAGTGAGATGCATTCTTAAGATGTATAAAATATAAAATTAATTATGAGAATATTGAAAATTAAAGACTTTTTTGTCTCTTGATCAAGTTTGGTCTATTTCACAAAGGCTTATCCAATATCATCAAAGGCCTGTAACCCTTATAATTATCACACTGTCAAAATGGCATGATGTACATAAATATTCATGTCATCATTAATATCATGCAGCCCTTTCTCAGAAACGAATAAATTGAAATCCAATAGATTCTCATTAGTATCTTAGCTACCTTCTTCCATTTCTTACTCCTGCATTTGTGTTCCATTTTGATGTAACAAATTCTAGAGGTGGTAGCACGAGAACATACTTTCTCGCATGACTGGAAATAGTTGCGTAATGGTGAAATATATAATTGTTTTTAGTACGGCATAAATTGTAATTTATGCCATATTTAACATTCAGTTAGAACTTGAATCCCAATTCAACCAATTCAAACGAATATGCACCACAGGGTGCATATCCGCGTTTGTTAAACATGAATAAATTTAACTACACTACATTATTTGCAGCACATTATAATAAAAGAAAGAATGATATTTCACCCAAGCTCGCCTTGATTACATCAAAGTGAACTAACAATTTCTGTATCACATCCATAATCACTTATAAAAACTTCGTAAATAAAAGAAATATATTTGTTAGATCCACGTTAAATATATTACGTTCCTTAAATTTATTGTGGGAATTCTGATTTGGTGTTGTTGACGTTCTTATAAGAAGAAATAAAAGAGGTCATCTTCGTCAACATGTATAACAGCAGGCACAGTCACAGTCGACAGGCACAGTCGACCGACTTTTGCCGAAAGCAGCGAGACTGACGATGACGGCAAAGCCGTCGAAAGCCGGCTATCTTAATAAAGCTAGTATGTTGACGAAGATGACCTCTTTTATTTCTTCCTTAAATTTATCTTTTCCTAAGAATGTTGTCTATATTTTACGATCATCACGACCGGTGACCGGAGAAGCATTTGAATATAATTTGAAAGCGCCTTGTTGCCATTTTACGAACTGCCAACGCGCCAAACGAAACGTGGGAAACAAAAATTTACCATTTCCATTTTTTATCAATTTTCGAAAATACAGAAAGTGCGCCGAAAGTGGGGCCAGCACCTCTTTCTTCGCCGTTCTTTGCCACCAACGTGAAAAAATTTTAAAAAATCAATTTCGAGTCGTTTCTGAGAAAATAATTGTTTAAAGTTTTCAATTGTTGTTGTTTGGTGGAAAATTACGCAAAAATATTCATATTTCCAAAATATTGAATGTGACTTTATTTGAAAACCCGTTTCTTATTAACTCATTAAATTTGGGGGGAAATATCTTCATAATTGTAATTGAAGGAAGACACCGAAAAATTTTGATTTCTGCAATTTTCGAAAAATTAGGAATTTCAAAATGTGACCTTCTCTATTCCTTTAAACGTTCTTTACGCCGAGGATGAACTTAAATTTAAAAAATTGATACAATTTTTTTGAAAATTTTGATAATGTCCCAGGGGCTTCATGTAAAGTACCCCCAAAAATTAAAAAAAAATCTGTTTCAAATTCAAGGGGCCGCGACATCAGCCAGATTGAGGAATATAAACTTTGGAGAAAATTTTGCCTACCATTTAACAGCTAGCGCTGTGCAAGAACAGACAGACTGACGAGCGGACGGAGAGTCGTTTTGCCGCCAATAAATTTTTCGGTATTACGGACCCACAAAACATGGATTTTGACTATACAATTTTCTATATGCTACATTAAATAGCATACACTTCCCACTGAAAGGCGTGGTAACTAGGTATAGTCTAGGCATTGTCGGATCCCTTGGGTTCCCTAGACTTCCCCACGGGACCAAGAAGTTCATTTTCTGCATTTACTGCCAGCAATGCTAAATTGCTCCATCGTAATTTACAAATTGTGTGTAAATCTTAATAGAGCATCTGAGAGCAATTAACGAGATAGTAAATCTCCCCGAGACATGATCCCCAACGTCTTGAGGGCACTGGCTATTGATCGTGGCATAGCCCCAGAGGTTCCAACCACCACAGGCAGGATTCTGGCGTTGGGCACTCCATGAAGTTGAGCTGCCAGGGGAATGACTGGTTGGTACTTTACCACTTTTTCTTCCCCTGCTTTTAGAAGGTTAGACCCATGCTCGTGGCGGACAGACACATCGACCACATGGACCCCCTCCCGGCTTTTTATTACCAGGTCAGGTTTGAGTCTAACCCCTTCGGCAACGGAGAAAGTGGCTTCCGTAGACACCACAGTGTCTGATTTCCGGAGCATCTTCCCCTCTATAAAGTTCTTTATCTCGTCATGACGCTTTATTCTAGCTGGTTTCGTAAAAATGCACTGGCCGAGGATGTGATTCATAGTTTCTACCGCTGTATTGCACTTCCTGCAGTATACATCCTCTCTGGACCTTCCTCTAGGGGAAGTAGGGAAAGTAATTTACTACATATAGGGACAAGAGTTATCACCCTTTTCTTACCAGGGTTCAGCAGTAAGAGTTTTTCTGTCGAAAATTCGCCGTTTTCCCCGCAGCATTACAATACTTTATACTGCGTAAGCTTTAACGAGGAAGTAAAACTGATTTGCGGTCATTAATTCATAATTATTTTGGAAAATGTTTGCGGTAATTATTTCATAATTATATAATTAAACATTTTGTCACTAGTTTCATTTGATTCTGCCGAACGTAGCTAGGCCAGCTTGATATCCCCCCCTTTAGCCCCCCTTTAAAAAATATGAACAGTAAAAAATTGGTTTCGGTGTCATTAATTAATAATTCAATAATTCACAGGGAAAGATGAATGGTAAATAATATGGTTTGCGATAATTAATTGGTAATAAAGTAGGTAAAATTCTGGCTCTACTCTTATTGGATTCTGATGTGGCTAGGCCAGCTTGAGGGTCCTGAGATTCACACAATTGGATCAAAACATTTGGGAGCATTTTTATCGTCTTGATCCACTATAGCCTTTGGGAAGTTGATTGGAGGCCATGAGGACCGTGATATAATGGGTATGAATGTAAAAGTTTTTTTTCGGTTTCCTGGTGATGATATTACAAATTTATTGATCAATTTCTGTTTAGGTATTCCCAGTCCCAATCGATTCAACTTATACTGCACAGTGTGCTTTCTTTGTGGCAACCAAGCACATAAGCTGGGGCAGGCCTGGGGGCCGAAGTCAAAGCCTCTTCTACAAGTATAGAGATATCACTTCTCCTACATGTTTAGTTAATCGTTACGTCTTCGGACAGTTGTAGTTCGTGTTAATTGAATTATTTTCACGTTTACATAAAAATTAAATAGATAAATACATTAGATTGAAATGTAGATAGGTTAGATAAATCAGAATGATTTATCTAACCTCAGATAGGAATATCAGATAGGAAAAGTTTGAATGCCGCAGGAGCATACTATATCGAGGGCTGGAGATAGACCGAAAGCTAAGATTCGGACCGCAGATTACCCAGACAAAGGAGAAAGAACCAGAAACAGCTGAGACAGTCTCTAGATTGATGCCGAACACCTCCGTACCCAGCGATAAGGAGGCTCATGAGCGTAATGAATTTGAAAAGACTACATCGGCTCCAATCTGCGCGTACGTCCTTCTAAGCAATCATTCAAAGGGGAAAATGTAGTCGTTTAAAAGGAAACGAGCCCTTCGCATAACATCGACGTACAGAAATGTTCCCGAAAGTGCTTTTTCTAGTGCTTTCAAACGTTCCACCCATTGGACTGCTTGCGCTAGACAGTAAAGAAGTATACATTTACTCCCAACAGCAAAAGGGAACGGACGGCGAAAGCACAGAGCCCGGGAAAGAGCAATAAAAGAGGTCCCGTGAAGAACCCATGGCAGGAGCGCTGGGGCAGGAAGGAAAAAAGCAGATGAACTCACGGGCTCATACTAAAACGGTCGCATGGAGAAATGGAGAAGTCGCAAACATGAGCCTGCGACATACCATCTATCCAAGCCACAAACAGAGTATGGATGATTTAAAGTACACCTGACGAGATTTAAGAAGACAGAAGATATGGTATGCTTCCACTGCAACCAAGAACCTGACGACGCCCATCATTCGCTGTTCCACTGCCCAGATTGAACACACTACGACATCTTATGATACGGTAGGTCGAATGCAATGTCACTTCAAAAAATATGATGTCGTTAATTATTACCAACAGGGAAACGTCGGCGGTAATAAAAGGTAATATCATCGCATCACAGAACAAAAATCAGAAAACAAAAGTAAAAAGCTGTATAAGACGTACGTGAGAGAACTATAATTTGCGTATGTGTCGAGCTCAAGAATCCACACCCCATTCTTTTACTAAAGATAGTTGAATGTTCCGTAATTGAAAGCTCCGTAAATATTTATTCAAAATACTTTTAATTTAGATAAGATTAAAGCTTGAAATCTCTACTTTAAGAACTTAGCTCCGCACAATTTAACTACATTACTGCAATCGACTTAAATTGCGCCGCGCGCCATTACTGATTTCAACCCACATTTGAGCCAGACTGCCGTGACTGATTTCTTTATTCACTATTAGGCTGCATTGACCATATTTATAGAGACATTAAACGGGTTTTGATGTTAATAGACTTTAAAGAACATTATATTATGAATCTATTATGAATATTGCAGATTTGCAATTATTAGTTTTTGCAATTTTTTGCAGTTTTTGAAAATACACCGGAAATGGGACTAGTACCACTTTCTATACCGTCCTTTTATACATATGAGGATAAAATTTAAAGAAAAGAAAGGGAGACGCTTTTGAGAAAAAATGTTTAAAAATTGACTATATTTTACCTCAAAATTTACAAAACCTCAAAATTGTACATGACCTTACTTTAAGATATTTCTTTGAACAACAGATTTCACTAAGAAAAAGATCTATATCTTCAATATTGTTATTGTAGAAAGACGCTGGAAACATTTTGAATCGTTGAAATTTTCGAAAATCAGGAATTTCAACGAAAATGAGAGCCGCGCCATTTTGAGTTCATTATGCTACCCGAGGACAAAGTTAAATAAAATGATTTGTTTCCATTTTGGTGAACATGTTGAAAATGTTGTTCAGGCTTCATGTAAAGAACCCCCAATAATTAAAATACCGTTTCAAACTCACAGGGCGTGGAGTATCGGGATTATTAATGCAGATAAATTGAGAAATATCAATTTTAGAGAAAATCCGACTGAACGATTTAGGCAGGGAGACAGACACGGAGAAAGATGGACAGACAGACAGACGAACAGACGGACAGAGAGACAGACAGCAACACAGGCGGACAGAGAGATAGGCAGACAGACAGACTGACAGACAGACGGGCAGACATACAGACGGACAGACAGGATAGATATGACGGACAGACGGGTAGACAGAGACAGGCGGACCGATGGACAGACAGACAGTCGGACAGGCAGACGGAGAGACAGACGGATAGACAGACGGACAGGCAGACGGACAGACAGACAAACTGACGGACAGACATATGGACAGACAGACAGACGGACAGACAGACAGACGGACAGACAGACAGACGGACAGACAGACGGGCAGATGGTCAGACAGAAAGTCGGACAGGCAGACGGAGAGACGGATAGACAGATGGAAAAACAGACGGACAAACAGACGGATAGACAGACAGACGAACAGACAGACGGAGAGACAGATAGAGACAGACGGACAGACGGAGAGAGAGATGGAGAGGCAGACGAGCAGACGGACAGACAGGACAGACGGACGGATAGAGAGACAATTTTTTTGTCGTCAAGTGATTTTTTCGTATCGGTATCAAGGAGCCAAAAAAACATGGATTCTGACTACACAACGTGTTAAAGAAAGTAATTTACTGAATATAGGAACAGGATTTATCCACCTTTTCATTGCCAGGGCCCGGCAATAAGAGATTTTTTGTGTCAAAAATTCGCCGTTTTCTGGCATACAATTACAATACTTTCATTTCTAACGAAGTAAGGCGAGATAGTAACAAGGTAAATCAATTTTTACTTTCCCGCTACCGTGATAGAGAGAAATTTATGTAATGCTGCGCGAAAAAACGGCGAATTTTTTGCACAAAACTGTTATTAGAGGGCTCTGGTAACGAAAAAGTGGATAAATCCAAATGCTAAATTTAGAAAAGAAATCTTCTAGCACGTGGTGAAGCCAGAATTCATGTTTTGTGGGTCCTTGATACCGAAAAGTCGATTGACTCCAAAAGTCTGTGTTCGTCTGTAAACAACGCCAGCCGATTTGCTCCAACCCGTTCAGCCGATTTGCTCCAAAATTGATATTCCTCGATTGATCTGGCTGATGTCATGGCCCTTTGAATTAGAAATCGATATTTGAATTTTGGGGGTACTTTACATGAAGCCCCTGGGACATTTTCAAAATTTTCGGAAAAAATGGCTCCATCGTTTTTTATTAAACTTGTTATTGAATAGTGTGAAGGACGTTAAACAAAATGGCGTAGGTCTCAATTCGTTGAAAACCCTAAATTTTGGAAAATTGAAAAAATTCAGAATTGGTTGGCGTCTTTCTAAAATTACAATTACTTGTACGACGATAAACATTTTTTATTAATGAAATATGTTCATCAAAAATAATGTCATGTTCAATTTTTCAAAAACAAGAGTATGTTTTGCGAAATTATTGCTCAAACATAGGCAATTTTTATTTTCTTTAAACAATTTTTTCTTAAAAACGGCACAAAAGTTTTTTGATTAAATGTACACCTTAGCGTAAAGGAAGCTTAAGACAATGGCGCAGGTCTCATGTTCCTTGATATGTCTGATTTTACGAACATTTAAAAAATTTTAAAAAATCATCTTCCTACAACTACAATTGTGAAGATACATTGTTTTATTTCTTAATTAAATGTGTTCATAAAAAATAGATCTTCGAATAAGGTCATGTTGAATTTTTTGAGAATATGAGTATTTATTGTGTAATTTGGCTACAAACAAATTCGTCCGCTCCGAAAATACTTGCTTCGTGAACGTAATTTTAGAAATGTTTTGAGGCAGTTGGATGCTACATAAGTTAGAATGTGTATATTATCTCATATTTCTTCGTTCGTTTCTTAAATTGAAGATTTTGTTGTACGTTTACAAATTAATTTTTTAGAAATTCTTTAAAAGCTCTTTGAAATATATGAAATAATATTTGCTAGCTTTCAGGGAATATCAAATTGGAATGCAATAATGGCATTCCGCGACGCGCTCGCGAATTTCTGTGAATTACGACTAATTGTTGTGACATGATTTAGCTGTATGAAAAGGAGTTATAATTGTCAAATTTGTGTTGAAATTTGCTTGAAAATATTTAGTTTTCGCCCCAAATGTTCTACCATTTGTAATGAGTTTTACAAAAAATGACGACTGAGATGTGTTAATTCGGAGAGAAATTGTGGTATAAATAGTATTACATAACCACTACTGAAGGTGAGAATGTACGTGCTGTTTTAGAACCGCTAGTTTAAGTTCATAGTAATAGAATCTTTTGAGAAAGTGTTGTCCCAAATAAAATCATCTAGTGTGGTTCCGACCGTACGTTCCAAGTTCCATTCCAAATGGATTGTTGGAAACGGGGGAGGCAGTAGTTACATCACTGGATACAGCTTGAGGAGACTGTTTGCAAGTATTACTTGGCAAATTTAATATCCGAAATCATGGTTAGTAATGTAATTAATATTCATAAGTGTTGTCATTATTTCCTACACCTGTAAATTCTTGAGCTTCCTAATATTTTCACAGATGATTATGTTAGAAAACACCTAGTTGTAGCAATGCAAATTTTCCCTGACTTTCCTAACACTTGTGACGCCATTTTAAATTCCAAATCTCAGGAATGTTTCTTCACATGAGTTTTACCAAGTGTTGGATAACACTCATGAGGGTAAGGTGAATCTCCTGGAAGCGCGTAAGTAAACATTAAATGGCAAACTATCCTTACACTGTTTTTACAAATGTGTACAAAAGTCTTCATTTCTAAGTAAAAACTTTGAAAACGAGTTTTCTCTTTGAGTGGACCAAACATTTGTGAAAAGGTTTCTCTTTTTTCTAGTGTTACAGGAAAAATATTTCTATTTGAGCTCTCAGTCCTATGAACTTGAAATAACAAATGTAAACAGCGGAGGTACTTAAGTGCTGAAACTTTGGTATTACTAGTAGCCGTTGCTGTTGTGGTAACAGTAGGTCCTGCTTTCGGATATATACGAGTTCCATTCTTAGCTGAGTACGAAATTATTAGTATTTTTCCAAATCCAACTTTAAAAGTAAGCGATGATAGGGTTTTTCTAAATTTATGACTACCTTTCATTGATGCTTATGAAGAACATTGATTTGATTGTGTTCTTTACTTTAATAAGTGTGAACATTAATGTTAGCAACAAAATTTAATGTTGTTGTACACCAATATTGTTCTTAACTCACTGTTTTAATTTTATGAATTATATTTATTGTTTTTATACTTATCCCTCAAATGGATATCAATTTAAAAACTAAAAGTTTACAACTAACTTATAAGTATGATGGTCAAATAATTTTTTTCCGTATATTCAGGATTTTTTTCCTGAATACCTGTCTAAATATGAAAATATTGAACAGCAGGAGTCAGATGTTGAAGGTAGAAAGTTACTGGTTTAGTTACTGGGTTATGACATGTACACCACTAAAATTATACAATCCAAATTGGTATTAGAATATATTGTATATGAATTATCGTAACGCTCATCAGTTTAATATATCTCATACCTAGGAGTCCAATCAGAAACAGAGGTTACAGAATGGTCAAATATCCACTGTTTAACATTTGCCTTGGAACACACATTTTCTACGAATTTAAGTTGCATAATTAATTTTTGAAATTTGGTAACAATCACGAGCTATTAAACTCTTATTGCAAATTAAAAACGGAGAAAACTCCAACCACATTTTAGGAAGTCAAAAAGATAACAGCGACAAAATAATTCAACAAACAGCATTTTACATTTTGGAAAAATATGAAGGTTAAACATAGGAAAGGGAAGATTTAAATGGAAATAATCAATTTGCTTAAGAGTACTAAGAGTGCAATAATTGCATTAACTTCCTACGTTCAGGGTAAGGAACGATTGTTAAAAGATATTTATGCCGTAATAATGATATAATATATTTAAGATAAGGATTTACTAGGGAAGATAGACTGTATAGAAACTTGTTAATTTATTTCACATTGTTGCTATGTACAATAAATTACACTCACTTAAAAATCATAGCCCAAAACGAAATAGGCAAAGAATTTTTAATTGAAACATATTTTGTTCCATGACAAAAATTATTTGTGGAAGGCATACTTTAAAAATAAAATAAACATGAAATGAAGTAATACATAATAAAGTATTTGTATATTAACATTATAAAAATCTCGTTTGTTTGCTAGAAAACGTCAGCAGACATATTTTTGTATGAAGCAACCATTCGTCGTGATATTTCGAACGTCCTTTGTGCTCATCTTCTTCGATGCTGCTGCGCGTGTACCTTTCTGGGTTTGGAGGGGAATTGAGAGCAGAATCCTGGAAGATGGTCTTTTCTCGTATGAGCGCCGGGCTCCACAGGCGGGTAAGTAGCTCGTACGGGAGCATTCTGACATGGGTGCATTAGCATTTAATACGATCGTAGAAAAAATGTTTATATTTCGCGAGTCAAATGATTGTATCTGGCACAATGTGAATTTTTTACCTTGATCTATCGATTTCAGCAAAAATCTCAATCTCGGCAGTGGAAAAATATCATTTCACGGACTGATTGGACATTGGACATTCATCCAATGAAGTTGCAGTCGCAGCTGGTGCATCAAACGTTTCAGATCTCAGCGTTACTAACACACGGTTTCGTTTAGTATTTTATGCATTGTGGTGATAGTAAGTCTCACGCTTGCTTTTGCGGTCTAAGCCGAGAAATTTCCCGGCCTAGGCTGTAGATGTAAAGCTGTTCATACTATAAATCGGTCGTTTAACACAAACTCAGAAATGAGTGTGCAGAAAAAATGTCGGTTTAGACTTGAACGTTTTTATTTGGGAAATGTTCATTTATTAGTTTTGATTGCGACAGTCATTGATCCAAAAATTGAACATTCCAAACATGTTAAAGAACCATTTCAACGAAAGTGACCAAATTAGGCTATTTTCAAAACATGACATAATCGTACATTGAAGTCGATGCGAATGCATATCGGAGTTTAAAGGGAAGCCTCTGGTATATGGGAAGGGGGAACGATGAAGCAGAGGCGAAGGAAGAAGAGATGATTGTATCGATTAATTATTTCATGTTTTCGGGGACATCAACTGCTGTACTAACGTGAAATCCGGCGCCGACCAACACGTTGACTGGTGTGAATCCCTCCAGGCATCTCCACCAGCGGGACATCGCCCCTTTAAGCACCCGACACGGGTCTCCCGATATGTATGGTAGTGTAGGGCATGTGAATGCAAATGTATGTGTAAGAGGAGAGGAAGCGACAAGGACGAAGAAGAAAAGATCGATCGCGGTCGTCACCCTTTTGTTAAGGTACTGCTCCGGCAATCGCTTCGATTGGAGAAACGAGGGAAAACTACCGATCAGAGAAGCTGGCCTTTAGAATTTTCGTCCAAACAGAAAATAGATGTGAAGACAGTGGACTAGCTATCTAGCTAATATCGAAAAGGCGGCGATCTATTCTCTGGGTCAGAGGGACAACAGTTGTCCCTCTGACCCAGTTGTCCCCTGAGCTATCTCAGCCACTAAGATTGGTTGATTGATTTTTTCGTGATTCCGGGCACGTCAACTGCTTCGGTCATTAGTCCCGTTAGTGTAGTGCATGGTTTTTTTCTCGGGAGATGGCGGTGTTCTTCCCCCGCTGGATGGCGAGATCCGGCGCCGACTTACCGTCGGCTAGTGGGGTTTCCCCCTAACCAGGACTCTCCCACCAACGGGGCACCGCCCCAGCCGGGACAAGCTCTAAGCTCCCGACCGGTCTCCCGGAATATGTGATAGTGTGGTGCATGTTAGTGTAAGAGGAGAGAATAGGACAAGGAAGAGGAACGACAGATCGCGCGCGGTCCGTGGCCCGTTTAGTAGGGTACTGCTCCGGCATTCGCCTGGTGTTGATCGGAGAAACCACGGAAAACTACCGATCAGAGCAGCCGGCCGCTAGAATTCTCCTCCAGACAGCGACTGAATTCGACCTAGCTGAAAAGCTAGTGTCGAAAAATCCTGCCGCCGCACAGTGGTGCATTTTGGCGATTTCCTGGCCAAGAACCTCTGAGAGCTATAGTATGTTTTCTACGCCGTCAGGACTCGAACCTGGGCCCTCCCGGTCAGAGGCGCTGCAGTGACATCAGTTGATACACTGAGCTACCGCTACCGGGCAGCCACTAAGAAGAGATGATGGTTCACCGTGACTTCGGTCATTGCATGTACTGGTGTAAATTATAATTACTGACGAGCGGCACTACTGCTGTTAGCTGGTAAAACCCTTTTCTTCCTTTTTTTACTACTTGTTCTCGGGTCTGCCGTTTTCCACTTGCTAACTCGTCTGGCGGCAGATTTGAGATGCAGAGCCGAATGCATTGTCGAGCGTTTCACGGTCTCCGTGTGAGGGCCCTTAGAATATAATTCATTATTCCATTCTTGAATCCTGAGGCTTTCGTAGGGACCGGAAGAAATCTAAATTCAAACATCTACTCAGAAAGAGATGCAAAACTGTATTTAAATTTTGTTATTTTTAGATTGTTACCTTATGACGTGGCTGCAACTGGCAATAAAATTGTTGATTTTGTGATCAGCGTTGTGATCTTTAAAAAACTAATGAAATAAATTCACAAGCTAGTTATTGATAGTCTTTAATTTAAAAAAGAAACCGATCCTAAAAGTGTACCAAACAATATTTTTTACAAAGGAATTATGATGCAGTTACGGTTTTCTAAAAAAATTATGCACTCTTTAATTATGTATATTGTGACTAAGTGGTAAAAAGTAAGCCACACATAAGAGCTCCATTAGAATTTTCCAAATCTGTTCAAAATTATTTGGATATAATAATCATAATTTTGACTCATTTACGGTCGTCAAAACAATGTTTACTTTCTACTACTAAGTTGTTAAGAGAAAGTTATGTAATTTTGCAGCGAAAAACTGAATTTTCGGGAGAAAAACTCGTTCGGTAAATCCCTCATACTGAAAAAGTGGAAAACTCTTGTTTATATATGTTGTAAATGATTTCCTCTAATATGTTGTGTGGTAAGAATCCACGATATGTGGATCCTGGATACCGAAAAACCGTGTTTCAAGCAAAACGTATATCCGTTTATCTGTTACGCTAGTGTCTACACCGTTCTTAGAATTTTCAAAAACATTCCTCAATCAATCTGGTTCAATCAATCAATCATGTCGCGGCCCCTTTAATTTGACATGGATATTTTAATTTTGGGGGATACATGAACCCATTTTTTTCTATGCATTTTTTTTATGTTTCTATGCACGCATAGAAAAGATTTAGATTTTTATTAAACCTTCGAATTTTTGAAAATTGAAAAAGTTTAAATATTTGTCAACCTCTTGCAGTGACTACTTTTTTGATGATATTTTTTTCTTAATGAAATCTATTCTTCAAATATAGATCTTTAACTAATGTCATGTAGTACAATTGTTGCAGGACACGAGTAGTTATTGGGTAATATGAAGTGAAATACAGGAAATTTTAAAAAAATACACAGGTAAGATTTTCTCGAAAATGGAAACAATTTTTATCTTTAAATGTTTTGTTCAAACACCGTTAAGTTTCTTTAATAACATAACATTGGTCTTATTTTCATAAAGAGTTCTAGAATTTTGAAAATTTCAAAAGTTGAAGTTTTATAACCCCATGAATATTTAATAAGTCAGATATTTATATAATTATATATTACATAAACATTTATTTAATTATATAATTATATATTATATAATGCAATCTATTCCTGAATATTATATATTTAAATCAAGTCATAGGCACTATTTTCAAAGAATTAGTCATCTTCGGGCAATTTTGTGTGATTTAGTAAAAAGTTTCAATGTTCGTTGAACCTAACGCTTTCCATATTGACACTAAGGATTTCGTTTTTAATGCAATCTATTTCTCAAATTCAAAGTACCCATATCAATATCAATCTATTTTTCATCATCTTTAAATCATTTCATATAAATTTTTCCGAAATATAAGTTTCCGATTGTTTAAAAATTTGAAATATAAAAGCAATTTCATGAAAGCATACCAGTACTTTCATTTATCTCCGAGTGACATGAAGTAGCTGAATCAGCAAGAACGCCGGAGACGGTTCCTACGTTCGCGCTCCATCCCTGAAGTATTCACACATGGGAAATAATTGAGCTCGTCCCACTAGTTTTTTTTCTTTAAACCTCATGGCAGTTCAGTCTCATGGTTCAACTAGATTTTCTCTTTAAATTCAATGGCAGAGTCATTTTCATTTAAACTTTTGAAATCGCTTAAAGCATTGCATCGCATTGAAGAAGAATGACGAGAATTACTTGTTAAAACTAGCAGATTTCAGAAATGAATTGCCATAATACATTATTATTATTATTATTATTATTATTATTATTATTATTATTATTATTATTATTATTATTATTATTATTATTATTATTAAAAGCCGGTCCCCTGGTGCATGCGGTTGCGGCAGCTGTCGTCTGCTCCGAGGAGGCTGCAGTTTCGAGTTCTGCATAGGCATGATCGTAATAGTGATTATCCCTTCACCCCTCATCATTATCTTATCACCTCTTACTTATTACATCACAATTCACATTTCAAGGCGTAACAGTCTTGTCCTAACAAGAGGTACAGCTGAAAAGCTGATCCTAAAAATTACACACGTTAATTGTGTAGCGTGACCAGAAATGGCCGATACGCCAATAATAATAATAATAATAATAATAATAATAATAATAATAATAATAATAATAATAATAATAATAATAATAATAATATGTACTACATGCAACTGTGCGAACGTTCTGCATTTTGTAAAATATTGTTTTAAAAATATGCATGAGAATTTTTTTCTCAGTTTCAAGGAGATATTAAAAGGTTTCTTCAAACCCCCGAAAACACTTTGTAGGCTTGTGAATATTTGACTCTATTTTGCAATATTTAGGTGCATGTTCACCGTTCAAAATGTTTTCATTTATATTTAATATTAGGACTAAAATGTCTTCTGCCAGATATTTTGTAGAGTATTTATGTTATAACATGCTTTCATGTAGTGTTTTTTTTAAACCAAATGGAAAAAATGGAAAATTTTGGGAAATTATTATACACAGAACATAATTAACAATTACCAAAAAATATCGTCATTAAAAATTGTTGAAAATTCCTGAGAGGCAAAATCGAAAAGTGAAAATTGCTTCATACTCGATCCTAACTTCGAACGGCCATCCCTGAACCCAACGCTGCAGCTTTATGTGCCCGGGACTGTGCGTGAAAAAATGGTTGGATCCTTTTTGTAATATAAACAATTATCAAATAACTAATGAAAGTTCTATGATTTTGTTTTAAGCATAAATTGATTTGGAGACTGCACTTCTTCCACATGAATCACATGTAGTTTTTAACTGATTTTTGACGTTAAATAAATATTAGAATGTGTTATAATTTAATAAATGTCGCTTTATGAAATACCAAGGCAGCTTTTCCATGAAGTTTCCGACTTCTGTTTCCCTTTCCGGAATCTCGGGCGAAGAACCCCGCGTGCACTGAACCGCTGTGAAGGTCATTAATGTATTCCTTCGTCTGGCGGTCCTGACGAGAATGAATTGAATCATACCATTCATAATCAATTATCATTCATCGTCGTTACCTCTCATGATTACCCATGCCATCATACGACCAGGAATTAAATAGAAAAAATGTCATTGTGGTCACCTATTAGGAAAAGGTCATAAAATCATACGCCTCCTTCATGATCCACGACCAGTATTGATTATAGCGCATATCATCACCGACATCACAAACAATAAAAACATAAATCACATGTGAATGAACATGAAAAATTAAAAAATGTTCTCTTTTTACCCTTCTTCCCTCCTCCCCCTCCATGCAATGCTCAGATTCTCAGATGCTCAGATTTCTGTCCGCCCAACACACCATGTTGGTGCATAGCTTTAGACGTATGTATCCATCAGTCCCAGATTCTATTTTCTGATTGGCAGTGGTTTTCATAACTAGTGCACTGGTGTTTCACAAGAGTGAGACCGCCTAAGGTAGCTAAGCAACTGTTGCTACAGCAGCGACACTGATCGAGAGGTTCCAGGGTTCGAGTCGTGACGGTGGCGAAGTTTTCGATATTAGCTAAAATAGCTAGGTCCCATAAGGCTGCTGTCTGAAGGAATTCTAGCGGCCGATCGGTAATTGTCCATGATTTTTCCGATTAACACCAGGCAAATCCCGCAGCAGTAATCAAACAATCGAGCTATGGCTCACGCGCAATCTTTCCCTCCTCATCCTAGTCCCCACTTTCCCCCTTACATATACACTCACACGCAATACATTACCATACAAGGGAGGAGAGCAGTCATTCACTTAGTTAGCGCTTGTCCTTACTGAGGGAGATACCTGGATGGGGAAACCTCGCAACCTGCTATTCATTTCAGAGCCATTTCTCATGTTTCAGTAGAGGAGGAATACCGCCTCTTCCCAGATTAATACAGTCGAATGCACAATACGTACGGAACTAATGATCATAGCAGTTGCCGTGCCCGGAAGCACCAATACATAAATAAAGGAGAGTGAGGAGTAAGAATGTAGTGCCAATCCTCCACTGAAAACAGTTGACATTGTATTATGAAGTCGACAATACGTTTTTTGAAAACAATTTGGCATAATCAATTAGGAAACGTACACTTTTTAATTTTATTATGTTATAATCCCTTAAAGGCGAAGGTCTCCTGCTACAAGGTATGTGAGGTTGGCAAGAACACTATTTACTTAAAATATAATACATACAATTAAGGGAATATAAATACCTTATGTTGCACTGACTGTTGCACTGTTTCTCCATTACTTTAGGCTTGGGCATCTTAGAGCAATAGTGTTCAGCAATTTCTTCATTTCGATCCAAAAGTGAACAATAGGGCATTCTGTAAGACACACCTGAAATAATACTTCAGTCAATTATGGTGTTTGTTATTTCATAACTTTTTTTTTTGAAAATTAAACATACCCAAACATTGCTTTGTACATTCACTCCACTGTGAATATTTCCACAAACAGCGAATGACATACTTATAAGTTATCTGTGGAGGATACAATTTACCAACAGATAATATCTGCAACAATCATTTATGAGCATTAATTAAAAGGACAATGTAACATTAGCGTACAATCATGTTTAGAGACAATTCAGCAGAACATATAGAAGTATATGAATTCAATAGAAAGTGCGTCTATTTTTATTGCTAAAATTGTTCTAATAATTCGCATTTCCCTTTTTCGCCAACAAAGAAGAAATAATTTAAATGTTCATTAATTTTAAAAACAGTTGAAACTCAATGTTTTCTCTCTCTCAAAAACTACAGGAACAGTATGAATTTAGCTAAAAACTGTTCATGCGATACAGGAGACGACCAGATGACTGGCGAAAATGCTCTCGAAAGGTTCCACTGAAATTGAAGAACATTCTCTTCGCTGATTTCACGAATAGCCTTTGCAATACAGAAACAGTAAATAGTACAACTCGGATGTTTCAAATTGATTCCTTAATAACAAATTAATAGTAAGCGAAGGGAAAACGGTGACAGTACAGTTTTTCACTACAAATAAACACTTGTACACTCAATTGAAAATGAACGATGAGCCAGTGATTGATATTAAGTTTACTAAATTTTCTGGTCCCTCAATTCAAACTTCAAATGGAACTTCAATTATGCATTGAACACAAAATCAAGTTAGTTATGCCCTTAAAAACCCTTCTTTCTATCAGAGACCAAAAAACAACAAAAAACGTGTTTTTTTTTGTCGACAAATTGGCACAGACTCCGAACAGACACTTGCGAAAAAACACTTTTTCGACATCAAGGCCAGCGAAATGTGGATTCTCACAACACTACATATTTTAGAAAGCAATTTACTACATATAGGAGCAAGAAAAAATTAAATTGTCAGTATCCGGGACCAACAAATCCTGTTTTCCTGTAAAAAATATCGCCAGCACCTGGGCCTGGAGGTATAGCCATCGAGCTTGTTAAACACTATCCTATTGTGGGTTTGGAATTAATTACAGAAATATTCAATGGCAAAATGAGGTAAAATGCTAGAAATATGGAAATTAGCTTATATAAATTCAATTTACAAAAAGGTAGTAAAAAAGATTGTAATAATTATAGAGGGATAAGTGTGACTTCATCTTTGATTAGACGTGTGCTAAAGAATAGAATTGAAATACAAATGTTAGACTCAGAAGAGGAAAGTGGTTTTAGACCAGAAAGATCCTGTATTGACGATATTTTCTGTCTCAACAACTGATAGGAAAAACAATTGAGCAAGGAAGAGAACTTCACATAATTTTCATAGATCTCAAAAAGGCTTATGATAATGTACCAGTAAAAGAAGTATGGGGGCAATGAAAGAAAAAGGAATATCAACAACATTCATAAATACAGTCACACAACTTTATAAAGATAACAAAAGTCAAGTAAAAAATGTCTATCAGACATTTTATGTCACACAAAATGTCAATCAGACACAGTAAATAAAAGTTTATGGCAAGACTGCTGTATATCTCCAACCCTGTTTAAAATATACATTGATAAATCCCTGAAAGAATGAAAAAGAAAGTGTAGCAATTATGGGTGTGAAAATAGGTAATGAAACAGTTTTTAGTCTACTATTTGCAGACGACCAAGTGATAATGGCTGAAGATGAAGATGATGTAACTTATATATTTAGAAAATTAGTAGAGGAGAATGGAAATGGAGGAATGGGAATATATGGTAGTGGGGATATGCCCCATGATTTAGAGACTAGTATAAGAATAGTTAAAGGTAATACTCAATACAAGTATTTGGGAGTCACGCTAACAGCAGATGGTAGAGACGAACAGGATGTGAAAAATAAAAATATAAGAAGAAAAATAGCCAAAACCTTCAAGCAATAGAAATAATGTTCTGGCGAAGATGTTGTAAACTTTCTCTGTTAGACAAAATTAGAAATGATGCAATGAGATATAAAATGAAAGTGCAAACAACTTTGAACGAGAGGACCGAAATGAAAGATCTAAAATGGTATGGACACATGAAAAGTTTGGAGTCAGGCTACCACAAAACATTTAGGAATGTATACCCAAGCGAAGAAGATATAGGGGAAGGCCGAGAAGGACATGGAACATGGCAATAACTGAAGTCATGGAAAAAAGAGAAATGGTGGAAAAAGACGAATGGGATAATGAGGATTGGAAATTGGTTTGCGGAAAACGGTCAAGGCTGCCGCTGAGTAGATAGAAAAAAACCGCTGAGTAGATGGAAAAATCGTTACATTTTCCTGCAACATTGCATAACTGTCTCTTACTACGTAGTAGTAAACGGAAAATAAAAATAAAAATGAATTATGTATGTATTTGACATTTTGAAGTTGGATTAATCCTACTTTTGCCAGTTAGCGGTGTTCATACAGTGTTTTGACTGGGAATCGAATCTGGGATCGCACCGCGGAAACTTAGCACGCTGACGCGAGGGGCAAAAAATAAAAGTACTCTCCTTTTTTCAATTTTTAAGTATCGTCGATAGGCACATGGGAATTCGTCACCTGACATTATCTGCGTGGCATTACCTGCATATTATACGCGTGAGAAAAAAACTGCACTTACAAGAAAAAGTCTTCGACTCAGCAATGCCGGTTTGGCTGAAATATTTTTCTGGAAAGATTCCAGCATTCTAAGATAGAATATAAGCATTTTTGCTTGCAAATTCATTATTTTCAACAATACTATTTTCAATCATCTGCCTAAGGAAGGATGCAAAAGACACCAGTTGATATGCATTCAGGAAAAAATGATGAGACAGCTATTCCCAAAAGAATCGGAACGTAAAAGTGCCAAACTGAAAAGTGCGAATCGTACTGCGTCTGACTGCCAGAACATTCAAAGGTACAGGTCACGAGCGGGGGCAGGTTTACCGAAGAGCGCGATGCGCGGAATCAGAATGAAGTATCCATTGACAATTCAACTGGCAGAAGGGGTTTGGACAACGTATTGATTTCCAGGCAGTTGAGGTTAGGGATTCGACTAGGTAAATGAAGTAAAGGAACCGAAAAATAGCAATCTGGAGACGAAAATAACTCAGAAGCCCGGACTACTATGTAATGTCATCTGGAATACCAGGCAAGGAATGCGACTAGTGAGTCAAATTTGCAGAGTACATTCGCATTTCTATAACACAGGTAATTCAGGGGTTTGACACAACGCAGTGAAAAGATACGATAGCTTCAGAGGTTATCTTTGAAAATAACCACACTTTTGAGCTTGTGCAGCATCCAGGATGAAACCTGGCAATAGATTGCATGTTTATGCTCCGGAACAAACATGGTGCTCTGAAAAAGAGAAAAGCACGCGTCGCAGCACGTGGGTTCTCTCAGGGACCAGGAGTGGATTTGCACGAAGCATTTGCTTCTCTGACCAAGTCAATCACGTACAGTAGTTGCAATGGCTATGCATAATCATATCATAGCTGAACAAATCGGGATTTCGACCGTTTTTCTGAAAGGTGGCACTGAGGATAGGATCTTCATAGAGACCCCGGCACATCTGGACGACGTATTGTTATATCTAGTTCAGTAGTTCGGAGAGCGTTTCTCCTGGAACCGGTCCGTGCACGATGTGCACCCGCCAATACTCAATTGGCGTTGTGCATTGGCGTGTCCATAGAGCTGATTGATAACAAAAGCTTTGAAACAGTGCTTGTACATGTTATTTTGATTGTGAAAGGTAATTATGTTATCAGTGAAGTCAAAGCATTTCAGTGATGTGTTCAATGTGAAGAGTTTAGTTGTCATACCCTATTGCTTATGTTTTGAGTTTAATAGAACAAGGAATACGATTGCTTACAGGTGAAGGAACTAGATCATGACGTTTTCGAAACGTTCGGCATCTCTGAATGCAAGCAATGCAACACCTATTTTGTCCAGACTTAAGTTACTAAACAAACTGACGGAGAAAGACTTTGCCCTGATTTCTTATCGTGAATCGATGGGGCCTCTGATGTATATAACGGTCGGAATTAGACCAAACACGGCTTAAGCTGTGAGATATTTAAGTTATTTCAGTCACTATTACACTACTGAACACTCAAATGCTGAGAAGTGTGTTCTTCGTCACCTGAAAGAATCATTAAATGCAGGCCCAGTGTTCGAATCTTCAAAGGATCTCCTCGCAATATTAACTAACGCTTTTTGGTGGAAGGGTTTACCATCGTTTACAGAAATGATTGTTTTAAAGGGTAACTTTAGTTAGGTCTCCAAGAATCGGACAGCCGTTGCATTGTCAATTGGTTTTGGTTTTATCTGAGGCAAAAAAGGAGGTGGTGTGCATGATTGAACTCGTGAAGAACCTGGCAGTGGAGTTGCGAAATGTTCTGAAGAATGATCAAAATCCGTGCACAGAATTTGTCTACGCAGGTATGTCACGCAGGGTTCGCACGAGATATCTATGCCCTCTACGACCGTTAAAGAACGAACAAACGCTTCGTTTTAACAGTAGTCAAGGGCATAGATATTTCGTGCAAACTCTTTTCTCCAAGAACTATGTTGTTAAACATGGGGAGGAGACACAAAAGTACGTACCAACTGAAAATACGATTGCTGGTATATTGATGAAGGGATTGTCCAAGGCGAAGCATGGCAGATGTAATTTATCTTACATTTCCCCAGAGCCACAGCAATCGTACAGTCATTTCAAGTTATACTGTCCCAACACGAGAAGTTTGATACATGAAGGGTCCCAATCTAACGATTGTTTCTAATTTGCTTAACACTCACTTCAGCCACTCATATTTTTATTACAAACACCTCGATACTTGTTTGGTATTAAGTAATGATATTCAGTTAATTAAATTATTATAAATTTAAAAATTGCGGAAATTAATAATTTGCCATTTACTTTATTTATATAATATTTATTTAATTTAATCTATTTACGTCGGATTTCACAAGTAATTTATTAACTAGATTTCTGAAACTTGAGAAAATGTGTCTCATTTCTAAGGATATTTGACCGTGCATTTGGACCTTTGATCTGTTGTATAAAAGAATGATCCAACAAATCATTAACCATCATCGACTTGTTTCACCACAATTAAGCCTGCTCACATCACAGGCTCTAGGGCCATCGCCTATGGGAGCTGTGGGCACACAGGTTGCCATCGGGACCATCGCGAAATTTAGAGCTCATATCTGAGGGGAATGTGTTCGGAGAAGGGGTTGTCGCCACCGTTCGTCCAACATGACTCGCTTGTCTCAAACTTTCAAAAGCAAACATCCACTTGCGTCAAATTAGAAAAAAGGTTCACTGTCCGAAAAAATGTAGTTTTGCAAAATTTGAAACATGTGCGAAAGATACAGCCCCATAAATGCCAATTTAACGCGTTAACTGTTCTCAATAGGGCCGCCTTCACATAGATACTGTCCGGTGCCACCAATTGTAAGCGTGGGAAAGGAAGGATTCGTGATCCACACCGCTGCGCTGTCGGCAAGGCAGTCAACATGCAAACAGCTAAGCTTAGTAGCGCGTTCGAGTGGCCTAGTATGAAGGCAGCCATTTCGAACCGTGATCAACCGGCGGTGACACGGGAGTGCACTCCATTTATATCGATGATGTGCCAGCAGATGCGTCACCGGAAGCGTTGCAGAGTGACTCCGTATGAAGGGGCACTAATCTTTCTTAGCTCTCACTTCACTTACTTACTAAACAAATGCACGTGGTCGACGCTCTTTCTCATTCTCTGAACGACACCGCACACCTCTTCAGGGCATCGTGCGTTATACGAGTTAGATTCCTTTCAAAATTGATTTATTTCTTGACTCTCTTCACAAACGTGTCGAAATAATGCCCTGAAGAGACTTCTCGCGAAAGGCATATCCAATCAAATTACAGGGCGGAGAGATACATACAAAGTGTTTTTACTTATTGAGTAAAGCGAAGAGACTTAACTCGCGAACTTAAGTTTCGCGCCACCTTGACCTTAAACGAGGCGTTCAGATCTTAGGTGGGAGTGATGACAGGAAATCTTTCTTTATCAATAACGTGCCGCCATTTTACTCACTTGAGATAAAAAGGTTCTTGCTGGAGACAGACATAAGGAATGGGAAGCTCTTTTCGGTGAGACAAATTACCAAACCAGGATGACTATTTTTAAATTAGCGTACTTCATGAATTCTTTATTGGACACCATACGACACAAACGATAATTATAAATGGATATCTATTGAAAAAATCAGTTAAAACAATATCGTTTAGGGTGGATTTAGGGAGGATTCTGACTACCGTGGATAGTCCTGAAACATTCACCATTATTATTAGATCCTTGTTTAACGTACCATCATGTTTCTGGAAATAATATTGGAATAATAATACTTACTGAAGTTTAGTATAAAAAGTACATATGGTTGCAAGAAGAATATTAACAAACGTATTGTAGGGTGGTTGGTTCGCAAGAAAGTAACAAATTGCATTAAACTTAATTGTATACAAATCGCAAACAATTTATTCCAATAACTGTGACTTGAAGAGAAAAAATGATAATTAACGGTTATGTATGTGCAAAAACATTATTTAGCGTACCATCCATAGCAAATAATAGGCGATGAATTACATTAATTGCACATTGATTTTCAATTGCTAAAACAAAGTTCGACGTATTTTTAAAATACTTTGCATCTCTTGGTGAAAGTTCGGACATTACCAATTTCCAACGCGGGGATGCTTCGAACCTTGGACAGAGGAATTGTTGAAACACAAGAAAAAGTAGTTTCATGATATTATCGCGCTATTGCAAAATGTCATTATTTATAATTACTCAGATTTACTCTTATAATTACACACAATATATCCTTGTATACGAAAAGTCAGTTCCTACAATAGCATCAACTTTTGATCGAGTTTGAGGGGTGAGGGGAGGAAGTGGCACTGGCGTTACCTCACGTATACTCCGATTTAAACATAGTGGCACTTCAAAGTCAGGAGTAGGAAGGAGAGGGGGACATTGTTAGCCAATCGGGAGCTCCAATACCAAAAATGTAGGTAATAACGAAGCTCCCGACAGCGTTCTTCCTCCGTTGACAAAATGCCACTGTGTTGTTTAAATCGGAGTATATTTTGCGGGTCACAATATCTTGAATTCCGGGGGGTTGGGTTGGCCTGCGTTATACCAAATTGCATTATACTTAAAAGGACGTGTCGGTCTTTATGTTTTCGGTCTTGATTAACAACATTAACAAAAATTGTAATTTATGATTTACGACTGGGCGTGATTTTGTTTTTTGAGACGCTTTAATCAGTTTGAATCATAATATTAACGGTTCACTTGCCATCTTGTGTAAAACTATTACCCCAGTCTTATGAGAGATTTTTCTTCATGAATAAAAATAATTAATCACTGATGATAATTATTTTAGATTCAATTCATGCAACCATTTATGTTTATATACAATTACAGTAGTTGAAAATTTCGCAATTCATTTCTACACATAAAAGTTTCAAAACTTACTTAAGAAAAAACTGTGATATTTTTAAGAGCATCAGATAAAATAAACATAAAAATTTGTCTCCATAAGATTCGAAGAAACTCATTAACATTACCTGGAGTTTCATATAATGGCAAAGTATAGGTTAGGGGGAAAAGAAATACAAAATTTGTATGAAGAATACATAATTCATTTAAGGGAACGGTTAAATGTGGCAGAGAAGTTTTGGCAGACAGTATTTTATTAAATTTCCAATGTGTTAATGTAATGTTTTCTGAAATATTAGGACATTCACGTTACCTGTATTATGAGATCTTGCTTAAGAGGTTTGGTTGCATTTATACGTTCTATTGAAGAATTTATTCCTGTGTATTCTATTTTTGTTCCATTAAGAGAAATAATTTTGTGATAAGTATTCAGAACATAATTTCCATTGATAATATATTCATTTGAATCATCTTTTAAAGCTGTTAAAAAAAACACTTATTAATACCAAAAATTGTAAAATATATTATATTAAACAAACAAAATGGATTTTTTACCAAGATAATTGCCATCATTGCTGTCTCCTTGGTAGCCAAATTGTTGTATATCAACATTGATGGATCCAATTGGTATTCTTACAACTTCATTGTAACCAGTGTTAGAAACTGTCTTATTAAATGTACCAGTAACCAAATGACAACTAGAATTATCACCGTTACACGTGCCACAGATATCTATAACACATGAAAAACAAAAATGGTTTATTTGTAACAATGAATAGTAGTAATAATAATAATAATAATAATAATAATAATAATAATAATAATAATAATAATAATAATAATAATCATAATAATCATAATAATAATCATAATAATAATAATAATAATAATAATAATAATAATAATAATAATAATAATAATAATAATAATAATAATAATAATAATAATAATAATAATAATAATAATAATAATAATAATAATAATAATAATAATAATAATAATAATATTAAAAATAATAATAATAATAATAATAATAATAATAATAATAATCTAGCTGAATACCAGATCCGAAATGTCTGTCGCAAGGTTTATGCATCTTTGCAATCCCTTAGATGTATCGACAAATGTCTCCCTACAAATACGAAGGAAATGTTAGTAAAAACTCTGTTGTGTCCTCATTTCGACTACGGTGATATTGTGTACAACAATTTAAAAGATTCACTCGCTCAAACTCTGCAAAGAGCTCAAAATGCCTGTATTCGTTTCATTTATAATATAAAAAAATACGATCATATCTCCAGAGTTTATAAAGTGAACAAAATACTAACACTAAAGGATAGGCGTTTGTATCACAGCCTTTGTCTTTTATTTAAGATGCTAAAAGTGGATTCCCCGTCATATTTAACAAATTATTTCGTATATCTTAAATCCTCTAGATTTCAGAAATCTCAGTTACTCTGTATTCCAAAAAGTAAAACAAACTACTACAATAAATCATACGCAATTACGGTAGCCCGAGAGTGGAATAAATTGCCTTTCAACATTAAAAACTGCTCCTCATTAACATCTTTTAAGAAACACCTGAATGACTTTCTTACAAAATAGAATATATCATTATACAACTTACATCACTGTAGATATTCGGGTGTCAAATCCAATGTCAGTTTTACCACCTTTTAGGAATGTTAAAAAGTGACTAATATGTTTAGAAATAACCGTAATGTACTTGTTGAAAATTTATTCTTTTGTGATTTGTTTGATACTGCCGGAAATGTGTTTTCATCCATAGGAGCAGAGGAGGATTAGAGCAAGAAGACGATTCCCTTGCAGCAAGGCCAGCAGCTGAGGAAAACACCCCAAAATCCTGTCACTTCATTTTAGCTTAGTTACTATTGTATTAGGACGCAGCCTGCCTGGTGGGTTTTCCCCGACTAGCGGGTTTTCCTCCAGGGTCGAGCGGCGAGTGTGGTGGTGTGTTTCTGTATTTAAAAGATTACAGTCGCTCGGGGTGAATACCAGGCTGCCGCGTAGCGCGAAAACGTTTGGAGCAATGCTATTCAACTCAACTTGTTTAACTTCCGTCTATGAATTTATAATTTGTCAAACAAAATTTGCCACATTTCTGTCTATTTTAATATTTCATTTATCTTTTTAAAAGCTACATTTAAATTATACTTGTTTTCTACTAACTACTTGCAACGTAAATATATTGTTTATATTTGTATATAATATATGTTTGATCTTTGTATACATCTGACATGTGGTTAGGCGGAAGAGCGGGCCTAATGGCCCGAGCCTCGCCATATCAATAAAGGCATTATTATTATTATTATTTTTAATAATAATAATAATAATAATAATAATAATAATAATAATAATAATAATAATAATAATAATAATAATAATAATAATAATAATAATAATAATAATAATAATAATAACAATGAATAGTAGTAATAATAATAATAATAATAATAATAATAATAATAATAATAATAATAATAATAATAATAATAATAATAATAATAATAATAATAATAATAATATAGTGTAGTTAATATAATTCAATGCAAAACAAAAAAATGTTACGTATTAAAAACACACATTTATTTCCAAAAATAAAGTTTCAATTTCTAATTAATGGCATTTTAAACCATCATTTATTTCACATTACACAAATCATCATCATTACTCAAATCAAATCACCATTTTAAAATTAAAAGTTCCATTTAGGGAAAATTAAAACTTTTTGAACAACAAAATTAAGCTTTATTTTAACAGATTTAAATAACAGAAATGAAGATAAGTCATGGAAGAAGAATGAAAAACATTTTGAAAGAAATCAAAGAATAGTTTTAAAACCACAATCAAACAGGGTGAATAGCTATATGATTAATATTCCTAAAATGCTGCATGCTTTTTCTTTTACAGCGTAAGATACATGGATCATGTGTTATGTTGACTGCGTGCTTCTTTGCTTCAGCTTCAGCTCGTTGCCCTGGCTCCCTGGCCTATTTTGAAATGTTTTTCGTATATAGATTGACTGAGACATGTTTACTTTGTGAATTGATTGAAAATATATTTGTTGATGTGTCTTTAGGTAAGCTGTTAGGTATCCAAGTTGTACCTTCACTATACTTTAACGGTACATAAGTATACTATTACTTTAACGGTACTTTATTTCAAAGTTATTTAAGTAACTGTCACATATTTGTTTTAATATTCCTGTTTAAGCACACAATAATTTAACACATTTTGTGTTACCATTTGGTGTATTAATTCATTTATGTTCAACTTTACAAAATAAGTTTCAATCATTTATAATTTTATGTTTTTCTAATTTATGCCTGATGATGTGATCACAACTGTGCCACGAAATGTAGCCACCTATATTCCACATTAAATTGGCTATTTAATGTCAGAGTATTAAGATGTTTGGTTGTCTATAATTCCATTGGAATCCAATCTTCATTTTCAAATACTAAGGAGTAGAAAGATTTGAAAAAATTAAAAATTAAAGAGATTTTTATCTTCAATGATCTCTGTTAAAAAAATTAGATCTTTACAAAATATCATGTAAGATTTTTTGAAAATCTAGTAGTTTTCGCGTAATTTCTGCTTGCAGTTAATGCAAGTTTTAAAAAATTTCTCAAAAATAGCTCCAATTTTTTTTTTCGACGGATAGAACAAAGGAGGGTTAAAGAATGACGAAGATCAATTTTCTTTGATCTCTCTCAATTTTTAAATTGCAAAAGTTAGAAATACTACGAGACAGTATGTGCTGTTGGAGTTTTCTATTGAGATGACCAGTAAAGAGGTAAGTTTAAACCGCAACGACAAAGCTACTGGTGAAGTGTCAGCAATAGTTGGATAAATGGCGATTCGCGGCTGTCTTAATGTTCCTCATTTTGCCAAACTGATATACCACTACATTACTTGGAGTATTACGAGTACAAATTGCAACAACTACTAAGCGATGCTGCCTGAAAGTATGTATCTACCCTCTCTGTCTTGCAGGAGCCCCTAGGACCGAGGATCAAGTTTACGCGGGAAGTTTTCTTGTAATTTCTTAGCGATTGCTTTGCCTAATGATGACTTTGTGAGTATGTCTCTAAGAACGTCTTCAAGTTAAATCATTATGTGTTGTTTCTGTTGTTCTTTTCGTTTAGCAGTGTTTGAATATTAACAGTCATTACAGATCATCCAACTGTTTTGGCGATAATAATGAATGCCGTTAATATGTCCCTTCATAACAAAAAATGGAATTTCCAGACCCATATATTTTTCAATGAATAGTGTGCCAAGTCGGAAATGTCATGCGAAACCCTTAACTTCACTCACTCTTGATATATAGTGTAAATAAATTGCTTCGTTTCGGATTTTGAAACGAAAAAGCATTCTAGGAAAGCAAAACTTTAGTAATCACGAAATATTAGACATTTTCTTCATGAATATGTTATGTATGTATTTTTACGACTGCAGTTTTACTTTCAAAGTGCAATGCTAGTGAGTGTAGGCGCTACCCGCAACGTTTCGCTACCTTAGGAACATTATTTTCTTTTGCACATCACCTTCCATCCGTCTGTTTTGGGGTCTTCGATAACAAAATACTCAAATATGAAGAAAGTCAAAAATCAAAATTAGATTGAACAAGCATTAGTTTTCAATATCTTAGAAAATATACTCTAGGCATGTACAGGTTGTCTAATACGTCACTCCCTATTTTTGGATAGCTTCAATTTCTTCATTTATGAGCCAATGCTTTTGTAACCAAATCTGAGAGAAAGAGTAGTCCTTGAGGTTTTTTTTAACATGTTTATTCTTATATTTCAATCGAAAAATGCCACCTGTGTTGTGTTGAGAGGAATAGCAGCTCGTTGTGAGGTCTGGGGATCTGTGGTGCAAATACAAAGGTGGTGGAGGGGTGAACGAGTGTTCAATGCATCACTGGATGCAGAAGCAGTTAAAAACTGGCATTCCAAATTACTAACAGCAGCAATCGCCGATGCAATTAGATCAGGAAGATCACGAACTTCGAGGGAAGAAGTGAATGATAGTAGAGTTCGAGATAAGTTCTTGGGGAGCCCTAAGGAATCACTGTATGCTCTGCTGATTCACTTTCACAGTGGAACAACCCACAGCTTCAATTTATGCAGGATAGAGCACCTGCACATTTTGCAGATGATGTCCGCGAATGGCTTCATGATCATTTCTCACGTCGTTGGATTGGCAGATATGGTGCAAATGAATGGACAGCTCTCAGCCCTGATTTAATGCCTTGCGATTCGCCCCCGCCCCCCGGGGGGGGGGCTAACGAGTGATTACAAGAGAAAATCAAAGAACATGGATGAATTTACATCAATGTCTTGGGTGTTTACCAATGCTCCACGAACCACGCTACGGGCAGCAGTATCAAACGTATCAGTTCGTTTAAAAAATGCATTGAAAATTATGGAGCTCATGTGGAGATTTTAAAAAGGTGTCAAACTAAACCTCAAAAATTACAGTTTCTAATAAAACTAGTTGAAATCAAATTGGCTCATAAGTAAGGAAATTACAACTATCTACAAATAGGGAGTGAGTAATCGGACATCCGGTATATCTCTATATAATGGATTATAATAAATACAAATGAAGAATCGTCGACACCCACTTGTGTCGAAGATACTTCAAACTCGCAAATTAATACCCATCATTATATTATCATTTCATTATATACTATTTTAATACTTGCTTCGACTTAAACGCACTCTTCTTAATAATGCTAGGTAACATAACATAACTTGAAAATATAGGCCTAAATGCAGGAATATATCGTCGGTATTCAAGAAAAGTGACACAATTCAAAAATCGTCATTTTTCAGTTGTTTTCGGGTTTAGAATAAAGATATGTTTACTCTAACAATTAATGACCATAGCTTTAACAAAATCCGATACCCAAGACGTTTCAAATGCGAAGAGAACAGATAGGTCAAGTAACAAGTAAACGTCAAGGGAAGTAGTTAACGTCTCCGAACTATCATTGTAAGAGACCGGCTTTCTGCCCTGTGTCAATTAACGTGTATGTTCCCTTGCAAAGATGGTAAACCAATGCGCACTCGTGTCTTACGGGATGCCACTAATTCAGGTTGAGAGAGGTAAGACATGTCTGCTGTCTAGAACTTCAAGCCCATCTCTCAATTCCTTCTTATTCTCTTCGAGTGTCTCAGCTTCCCGACTCATTCCTACAACGTGATTGAGACGCCGCCGTCTCCGTCAGCAGAGCACGAACTAATGGAACAAGTTGTGTTCCGCTGATACTTGCGTTTCTCGTGTTGCGACTCCGTCAGGCACATAGTTCCTTTGATCGTGCATACACCCACACCTCTTAAAACGATTACGTCCGTTGTACTCTTGGGTGCCACTAAAAGATCGCTCGTTATGTACAAAGAACAGGTATTTGTAGATTAGCGGAGAGCTTAAAATAATTCGCATTCGTGCTGTTTTCTTTTCTGCTGTGGTGAATAATAAAGTCAGTAATGTTCAAGTGGCAAGCAAAACCTCTCTTATATATCAATCCCTTTAAAGCAACCATTTCTGCGCTGTTAATAGTGACTTATAATTAAACATCGGATGTTTAGGCACTAAAAATCGTATTTTAAGCGCCTAAAAAGGCAATGAAAATGTCAAGAATAAGGACAAAAAAGACACTTTCATAAATTAAATTTTAATGTATGTACATTTTAATGTAAATCTAGATTTAGATGTTTACAACTCTTCTATATTTTATTCTTAATAGTTTGCATTAACCAATAATATTTGCATATGCCACTAACTTTTCAAGGATCACAATTTCAAATTTGCGACGATTGGGAGACAAAATCAGTTTGAATGCGGAGAAGGATCTCTCTATATCTACTGATGTGACTGGCATATATTTTAGAAGTTCAACATTAGCAACACTAAGCCTTCTGGAAATTTACATTTATTTCCACTAAAATTTTCGGTGGTCTCGGTGTTTTGTCAATCGACCATGTTCTCAGATCATGGCTGGTATTTGTTAAATAAGGAAATGGAGAAAAATCTGTTCGTATACTTTTAGGAATTCTCTCATATTAAAAAAACAACAAA